>JAQFVV010012645.1:1336679-1489974 GCA_028023455.1 Epiperipatus broadwayi | reverse complement strand
ATCTATTTTACATGTGTATGGTCATATATATCAGTTGTATTAGATAAAATGGATGGCTAAAGGAAGCTCTAATGACTGTATTCAAACCCCCTATATTATTGCTAGACTCTATGTATATAAAATATACTTGTATTCAAAATATTTTTTATTTGCTATAGCTGTTTATCATCTCTCTTTGTTTTCATATATATATATACAAATATATATACTCTTTATATAAAATATTTTCATGGATTTATTATAATTTAAATAAATCAATGTGGGAGATTATTTCCATATAACTAACTAGAATTATTTTAACCTTTAATGTTGCTAGGAAATCATCAATTACTAAAGGCAATTCTAAAGCTAAACAACTTTTCTTCAGTGTTCTATAATTGTTTTTTTGCCTTGAATTTAAGTCCTCTTTTAGTTGTAACTCGAGTTATTATAAAGATTTAAACTCAACAGTTATTTTTACAAAGACTCATTCTATAAAAATAGCTATCTGGGTTTAAATTCTTATAAAAACTTGAGATAGAAGTAAAAAAGGACCTTCTTTTATTTCTAATTAAACTCAAGACAAAAAAGTTACTATAGGATATTAGAGAAAATTTGTTCTTACAAATGTTAATAACAGTTGGTGGTATTCTAGCAACATCAAAGACAAAGATCTCTTTAGTTGTTTTGTGTACATATAAATATTTAAACACATATATCAATATAAGTATTAGAAAATATTAATAGTCAGGCACATTTTAGTACAGTATATCAGATCATCGCAACCAACAATGTAGGAAACCTCCTTTTTTTCATTTTATTTGACTCACTACATACAATATTAATTTTTCAATGCCAATAATCGTGTCCAGAATTTTTATCATGATTAAAGTAAATAGAATTAAATTAAAAATTAAATTTGTACTTTTTTTATACTGACAAATGTGCTGCCTCAAATTCTTAGATGAACTAACTTTAGTATTTTAAATACATTGATAAATAATATTAAAGATAAAATAAATTATATAAGCATGAAATTGTGCATTCTACTGCATGTGAAGGATTTAATTGGTGCTAAGACTCGTTTGTTCCCGCATTTGTGGCAGCACATTTCTTAGTATGAAAAATCTAAACTTAATTTTGTTTTATTTTGTTTTAATCATGAGAAAAATTTTGGACATAATTGTTACTGTCAGAAAATTACTAGGTACTTACATATTAGATCTCCAAAGTAGGAGAGATGGTATGCCTTTTCACATTTGTGATAAATGTCTAATCTTGTGATCCTGTGAAATAAATTCTGTGATCTCATTTGATCTTTTCCAATATCACTGACCACATTTCATTTGGACAAGTTCTTCTCAAAGTGTTTTTTACTTCAGTGCTATTTTTTTTCTAATTTTCTGATTAATACTACAATTTTTTTTAAAGAGTACAAAATAATGAACATTTGGAATTTACCCACTACTGAGATCAATGTGGTTGAGTACATCCACACTTTGGACAAGCAATGGTATTGTAACATTCAAGGATGTAATAATAAAATAAGCGTTCATAAGGGAATATGGTTGGAGTGTTTCAGGATTTTATTTTTGATGATGATCTGATTTATTTACAGCTGTGATTGCATATTAAGTCCATAGAATGAGGGAAACCATCTTGGTTTAAGAGAGAAAAAGGTAAAATCGGAGGCCCCAACAAAATCATTGAAATGGATGAGAACCATTTGCACAAAAAAGGAAAAAAAACCAAGCCCGATGAATTCTTCCAGAACAATGGATGTTTGTTGGCTTATGAAGAGAAACTGATGAGTGTTACAGTGGCAACTCTGATGGAAGCCATCAAACAAAATCGACAATTTAGTTGAACTGTTGGAAAATTTATAAAACTACTGAATTATGAATTGCCAGTTACCAACCATTTTCATGTGAATCATACTGAATGACATCAAAAAAATTAGTCCATCACATTGAAGAAATAATAAAAGTATAGTAATTTAAATTTCTTTTTTTTTTGCTTTTTTATTTGGTTTTGAAAAATATACATTTACTTATTGACATTTCTGATGAAGATCCCATGCAGGTGTTATATTGCACAATTATGTGTTAAGTAAATCTCCATTTTGGAAAAGAAAAATTTTACTTTTAAGTCTCCATTTTGGAACAAAATTTTATCCATTTAAAATAAAGTAGATACACAAATTGATTGTTTCATCATCTTGATAATTGCTGTTATATATTACACAGTATGTACCTTATGTTTTTATTTTAAGTGTTTTGTAATTTAGTGATTGTTTTGCCCATATTTAAAGTAACATTTGGAAATTGCATAATGTCCTGTCATATTTAATACTTTTTGTGTGCAATTCATATTTTTAGTATAGCTTAAAGTGTACTTTTTCAGATTTAGTCTGGAGCAATTACTGTCAAGTATTAATATTGCTATGCCTTTTCACATACATGTTTGGACTGCTAAACATCTTGCAAAAATATTATGTATACATTGTCCATTTTGACAGATTTATCATTTTAAGTTTGTACGAGATTCAAGTGTACACATTACATGGTCATATCACAAGATTAGAAAGTTATCAGAAAATTGATATGTGAAAAGGTGTAGCAGGTCTAATACGTTGCAGGTCTAATATGTAACTACAAATAAATATTGTATGTAGTGAATCAAATGATAGAAGAGTTAAGGAAGTTTGGTATGCTGATAATTCTAATAACATTTGAAACCAAAGGTTTAGTAGTGTACAAATGAGTATGCTCTGGAATATTGATATTAAAAATAGTTGTTTGCTATGATTCTAGCGTCATGCATGGAAGGAAACAACATTTGTCTATTGATATTTTTGGAAAAAGTTAATATGTCCATTTTATTATTTGCAGTTTAGATACAGAATTTATTTTATTTATATATAATATAATTAATTAACCATAAATAATTTTATTATAGGATTATTATTAATTTTTGGATTTATTTTACTTACATGTAAAATAGAAAAGGGGGAAAAAACTTTATAAAAAATTTTAAAAAAATAATAGTTTGGAATAAAATTAATGGTCAATTATTTGAGTCTTACCGTATCTGTCATACAGGGCACCACTAGGCTACTGGAAAATTTATATAGTAGGAAGATAAGTACTGTTAAGATCTAATTTTATTATATATATTTTTTATTATGACCATTAGCCCATGCCACTAGCTCGAGGAGATGCAGAGATTTGTAATAAAACTTCTTAAAAATATATTTTTAATATTAAAAAAAAAAAAAGCCACTGCCAGTAATAACACACAAAAAACATTTATTAATGCACATATATAAATATTTAAAATTGAGAAATAAATTTAGACTTTACTATTAATTTTAAATTTAAATTATTTGAGTATGTCCACACAGATGGACATTTTAATAATATTTTTTACTTAAGAATGTTGCGTGTAGATAGGCTACATAGATTACACAATTAAAAACTTGCAAAAAAAACATTTAATCTCAGGCAAAAAGTTTGCAGCCAAACCAATGTTTGCTTCCTGATATACAGATGCAACCAATGCAATATGAAGATGCTAACATAAAACCACACTGACAGGAATGTGCGTCTGCAGTGTAATATTATTTAAAGGAAATAATCCTCATCCAGAACAGGAATGTGTGTCTGTCTGGCGAAGCAATCATGTATATAAAATATTTAAAGAGAACTGCTATGTATGGGGGAGAGTGGTCTATCTGCCGATTTATAGTCCCTATCCATAGAGCTAAAGGAAGTCAATGTCGCAGGAAATACATCTGTGTACATTGCAATGCAATGACTATGCCTTTGGGTCATTCATTCAGTTGGGCTTTGCCCTGTATGCTAACACGCTTCACATTGCATTAATATAAATGCCCATATATCTCTCTACTAGCATCAACTTAACTATGAGACAAATAGTCTGAAATTCAACCCTTTTAAAATAAATATAAACGATTTTAATTATAAAGTTATTGATGGAATTGCTGAGGGAAATTTACAATAAAGTAAACCCAATGACATTCATCATAAGGTGCCACATTGATAACAACAACTTAAAAGATATACCAGTAAATATGTTTAGACACTCAGCATGAGGTGTCATATTTACTGATATATACATATATTTTCACATATAAAAATATTAAAACATAATGAACCTATGCAGTCATCTACACCCAACTTAAATTTAATACATTTCTAGTAATTTAGTTATTAAATGAAACATAAAATAAATTATAACTGAAATGCAAAAATAGAAGTGATTAGCAAACATTATACAAAAAAAATGACTAGTTTGAATTTACATTCAATCAGATAAGAAATTTTCTTAGAGATTTACATATTTGAAAAAGTTCTTTAGATAGTCAGATTAAGAGTTCATTTAAAAATTGTGTTAGTAGGCACATTAAAAAAAAACTTGTTTGAGAGATCTAAAAGTTCATATTTATAAAAGTCTATACTTTTCATTTGATCCTGGTGATTCCTTAGGCTTTGTCCATTTTATGAATTCCCTCACTGATTATATTATTTGCCAAAGTTTCTTGGAGATGTAACTGCTTCAAGCCATTCATTCTATCAGGAGTTTGTCTCAGCCAGTGCAGATAAAGAAAACAAAATCTATTGTGTGACCCTTACATCATGGAGTCCGCAATATAGCTAGCTATAAGATGTTTTAACTAGTCAGCATCGTTCTATGAATAGTCAATCACCTTTAAATTCAATTATTTTTCTTTTTATAGTATTTGGCCTCCTTATCTCCAATCCTCTGGATCGATCTAACATGATGTCATTGATTCTAATGTTCCATTTTCAGTCCATGCTGTGGCTTCATGCTTGCAATGGTCAATCTATTTTTTTTTCTCTTATCTGACTTTTCTATTACACAGTGCCCAAGGGCTCATCTGCTTAAGATTTAATTAATAAAACAATCACCTCCATTTTCAGATTCAAATATGACTTTTGAATAGAAATTAATTAACATTTATTTTTATTTTCTTTCATACAACTTTTTCTTTTAAAAAGATTTATCTATCTCTAGATCTTATATTTTTTTTCCAAAAAAAATTCGTTTAAATACTTTTTTTTTTTTTAAAAAAAAAAAAGTTTTAAAGTTTTCCATCTGTACAATATATATCTATGTTAACATAACTCTTTTGATTTTGGCTTTTAGTTTTTAATAAATCAATTTTATTTAAGATTTATTTTCCTCTTATTTTAGTTTTAAAATAATATAACGGCATATGTATACCATTACAATATATATAATAAAGAAACACTAATAAACTCTATATTATTCAAAATACTAATATATAAAAATAAATAGCTATAGCCAGCTTATAGCATGGCTACCTTATTGAATAACATTTTATTATTAATTGTAAGTATAAAATGATATTCACTATGGTAGTCATGTTGTAAGCTGCTTATAGACAATATATTTACTTGTTGGTATTTTAAATATTGTAGTATTTATTTATTTATTGCAGGACAGCTGAAACATAAGTGTATGTATATATGTACAAATAAAGAATTTTGCTAAAAAGTGTTCAAAGTGATTTGGATAAATTGTATTTATAGGATATTACAGCAAAATAAAGAATAGTGTGATTTTGGTAATATATATACAAACAATGAGGTAATAAAATGTTCCCTTTTCTGAAATTGAACCCCTATACAACTTTTTCAAATTTGAAGACTGGATAGAACTCTTGATGACTATTCAAAAAACCTTTCAAATTCTTTCCAATATTTTTAGACGAACTGTCATTATGATGATAAATTTCTTCTTTTTGCTTGTTTTAAGATTACTTCTTAGATCCTCAGTTACAATTTTATTATATTTTCACCAGTACACATGGAGATTTGGCTATTAGGTCTTTCATATTCAATGGGTCATATCATAAGAAAGGCATCAGATTCAGTAAATGAAGACGTTAGAAAATCAGTTGGGCTATATCTTAAATAGCTATAACTAGTTTAATTGGGAGATCTATATTAAAATCTATAGCAACATAATAAAAGGATTTTTTGCAATACAACTCCAGCTTTTACATGGTTTACCAAAATCTTTTTTTTTGCTGGCCATCACTTATTAAGCTGTTAGATCAAACTTTTTTTTTTTGCTGCTAAGCTTTGTGAAATCGATCTGTGCAAATTTAATATTCAATGACTAAGTAATGGAATGTTGGATATCTCTAATGGAACTTTACCCTAAGATGCAACTAAGACTAAATATTAAAACCATTATTTCATAATTTAACACTGTTTACTGATTTAGAAATTGTATCCAATTAACCAGTCGCATGTTTATTAACTAAATGAATATTTTTCTGTTTATCAATAAACGGGCTTTATTAGAAACTTGTTTGTTTGGCTAAGCTATTTATCAGATTAGCCTAATTTCTAAGCAACTGTCTCAATTTTAGTGCACTTAAAGAATAATAAAAAGAATTTAAGTTTGGTATTAAAATTTTATTTTTAAATACTTCAAATTGATTATTTTATAGAATTATTTTTATACATAAAAATCAACATTAAGTTTTGATTGATATCATTTCTGCCTATAAAAAAAAAGCATTATTTTTTACAGAATTAAATAGGATGTTAATAGAAAAACAGAAAAGAAAATAATAGGTTTTTAATTAAATGTTTTAAAGGATATATATAGATTTTTAAAAAAGATTAAAAAAATAAAAGGAAATTGTTTGTGTTTAAGTTGTGATTGTTGGTAATAGGAAAGGGGAGTGAGATAAGGTAAATTTTTGGGGTAATTTTCTCATCCCTGGTGTTCGCCGCAGGATGGTGTTGATGCTAATCAAAAACATATACATATAACGATTCCCAGGCCGGACCTATGTGATTGATTTGATATAAAAAGATCTAATTTATTAGATTTATAATAAAATATTCTACTAACTAATACTATTATATGATGTTAGTCTTTCATTTTTCTAAATGTTTATTAATCTTATATTGTTTTTTTAGTTTGTGTGTCTTTAAAGTTACGGTGTTTTTCTAATTTTTTTTTTGACTTTATGTGTGTTTTTTTAAAGTGACAGTATTTTTTTCAAGAGTAAATCACTCATTTTATTAAAAAGCAATATCTAATAAGTAAATGTTGATTAATCTTATATTGTTTTTTTTAGTTTGTGTGTGTGCATCTTTAAAGTTACGGGGCTTTTTCTAATTTTTTTTTTTTACTTTAGGTGTGTCTTTTTAAAGTTACGGTATTTTTTGTCAAGAATCAATCAATAATTTTATTAAAAAGCAATACGTAATTCTAAATCTATAAAAGGAATGTAATTTAGACAACATTTACTATTATGATTTTGTGTGGGTTTTAATGATACACATACATCACTACAAATGGAAAAGAATTCACGGCAACAACTCAAAAGGAAAATAAACTCTCCCAAATATTTAATTAAAGGATTCTATGTTAAGTTCGAAGACTAACAAATAATCTTCGAACTTGGGGGAAGTATTGTTATGTAGGTGTATAATTAAAATACACACAAAATAATAATAGTAAAAGTTGTAAATGGGGATTTAATATTGAATCGTATGTACGTGTATCAATTGTCGCATATACATACGCAAGTTATATATATGTGAAGATAAAAAAAATACTTCGTTAATTTAAAATCATCTTAGACTTTAATAGCTGTGTTATTTTGTAAAACAGCAAAAAAAAAAACAAATCCTTTGAGATAGGAAGGTTAATTAACCAAGGAACTTTGCAGATCAACAAGATGAATAATTAATTAAAAAAGTAATTGGGCTGCAAAAGGGGTAATCAATCAAAGTAAAATGTAACTCTAAATCTGCTTCTTCAAGTAAACTGGGAGGGATTGATCCGAGCAGGATGGATGGACAAGATTTGACCAATCAAATCCAGAACTGGCGAAATGAGTGCAAGTATAAAGCATCGGCAAACTGGGAGTTCTATCCGATGCAGATGAACTGTGAAAGGTGCTGAACATCGCTTATTTAGCATGGTAGCAGACTGCTGGCCTCCGAACATCCAAGAGTCAGCATAATAGGGACTATAAAGTAGGTTGCAGAGATCTTTATTCTTATTTTGGTATACCTTCGGGTCTTGTTGATCTAAATGTATAATGATTGTTTTAATGTATTTGTGTAAATATGTAAATATTAGAGTATTGTAATTAAATCTTCTTTTCTTATTCTACCGGTGTTAGTCTCAGGGATTATGATTCTTGTATGTATATATAGGCAGGGCAAGGTTGGCTTACTGCATAGATTGTTCGCCAGCGAGTATTATATAGAACTTGTGGACCTAACAGATCTTTATTAGCATGAATTCGCATTTCCTCACCACAAAGACACTTTTTCTGTTTCAACACGATATTTTTATTTTTGCAGATACACCACAGTGCTGGGCTTCAGTTGATGGCAATTGCACAGCTTCAAATACTCCCAACTTAGAGGTGGTGGCCATCTTACTTGTTCCTGAATGAATTCTCACAAGAACATTATTTGTCGCATGATTGTAAAATAAATGCTGGAATGTACCCTTTCAAATAACTTTTTGAGGGTTACATATTCCTCATGGAAGCTTCAGGTCATTATTAATAAACTTACAACACTAAAGTAAGTTAGAGCACATTAAAAAAAAATGTCTAATCAAATTTTAAAAAACTACGACTGGCTCAAATACACACACTCTCACACCAAACTATAGATAATAGATATTCAAAGATTATGAGAAAATGAATAACAAAATCAACTACAGCATCCAATAAAGGCATTTCTCTTTGCTTTTAGCATAGAAAAAAAAAGCCACAACTGACAACTGTCATCGGGAACTCTTTCTGTGTTTTATCATAGAAAGAAGTCTCTTTGTGCTGACTTCTGTCACCGCCCAACATAATGTGAGGACTCTGTCTGCATTTATAGTGTAGAAAATTTCCTCTTTTGTTGGGTGAATGCCGGTGAAATTTCTAGGAATTGACCTAGAAATAGTGACATCTCGAAGCGAACACCAGGGATGAGAAAACAACCATTTTTGGTTATGAATATATTTTGTAATTATTTATTTATTTTTTTGTTTTTATTTATTTATTTATTTATTTTTGGAATATGTGTTATTTGTTATATATATTTTTTATTTTATTTTAGTGTGCCTTGAAAAAGACTATATAAAATAGTCGAAACATTGCATCCCCCCCCCCATGATTATAGTCATATAAAAAAACAAGTTTTAAAAAGGAGTTAGTTTGTTTTATTTCTATATTGGATATTTATGAACTATTTTGAAAAGAAGAACTTTGTGCTTTATATATTAATTTTTTTTTTTTAAATTACTGACATCATTAGAAGAATTGGGAGAATGAAATGGAGCTTTTGTGGATATGTTGTTAAAATAAATTAATATAGTCAGAAAAGTGAAATCCTGAACTAAATCCCAAGAGATTGTAAAAGACCTAGAATGAAACCACATGTAATATGGATGAATAAAATAAGAAATATGTTGGTGTGATTTAGAGAAGATAGACTAAAAATCCAAATAAACTGATTCAAACTTGAAAAAATCTTGATCGCATTGTGAATCAATAATGTTTGATGATGATTACGATTTTCTCGTTTATAAATGATAATTATGAACTCTAAATAATATTTTTTTTTTTACAACACTAAATTTTTTTTTAATTTTTAGAGGACTAAACATCACATGATCACTATCTCATACTAGCACTTAATTGTTATTAAACAATTCAAAACAAAGCAAAACTCTCCATATAGTAGTGCCATCTTGTGCTAACAAGAGCAATCAATGGATGCCAGAAAGCTTGTGCATAAAATCCCTATCTAGTGCCTACTCATCCAATATCCCCAGACTAGTTTCTGGCTTGTAGCCTTTGTCAGTGAGAAGCCTTGGATCTGAGAGCACTGCACTAGATCTTAGGTGCAGTGCTCTCAGATCCAAGGCTCCTCACTGATGAAAGCCACAAGCCAGAAACTAGTCTGTGGATATTGGAGGAGTAGGCACTAGATAGGGATTTTATGCACAAGCCTTCTGGCATCCATTGATTGCTCTTGTTAGCACAAGATGGCACTACTATATGGAGAGTTTTGCTTTGTTTTGAATTTTTAGAGTACTTATTGAGATATAAAACAACTGTTTATGAATCAAAGCACCCATTCTTGAACATTCTTTGTTTAATATTTTTACTTGATTATCAAGTGCAGATTAATGAATTTAAAATATCATCTACACAGTTTTTCTTTTCAAAAACTATTCATAATTTTCCATATATGTAAATGAATACACCAAAAACTTCTTCTTAAAACTTTTTTATATAATTAATTCAAAAATAAAACTACACACTAACGTTTTGATTATTTTATAATATGTGATATTTATTATTATATTTTTTATTGTTTAGTATTCCTTGTAAAAGATATTATAAAATAGTCAAAAGTTTTATTTTTATAATAATGTCTTGAGAAGATCCGAATATCGGATGAAAACCTGTTTGATTAAAGTATTTATATTAAAGAAGTTGTTTATTTCAATTAAGTATAATTGATTATTAATAATCATATACAAAACAAGTTTTAAAAAGTTTTTGGTGTATTCATTTACATATATGGAAGTGCAGATCATATTAACTCTCATATATATAATATTTGAAACGCCCCATACCTATATTATTTAATCCACATTTCGTCTTTAAATAAAGAAAGCCTCAATGAATTGCAAAAATCCAGGCTTTCTTTATTTAAAGGTGACGTGTGGCTGAAATAATGTACCGATGGGGCGCTTCAAATATTTTATACATTTGAGCTAGTGTTATGCATTGTTTCTATATATATATTAATTGACTGATTGTGTAATAAAGCAATATTCATTTATTTAGTAATAATTTAAAATTCAATAATTGTCTCAAGCCATATGTGATAGGCAATATGCAACCATCACATATTTTGATATAGATATATGTATAAAAAAGAGAAGAGAGATACTTGTTTATAAAATAAATGGTATCTATTGGTGTCTAAAGATTACGTAAATGGCTCACGAGTAGGATGAAAATAAGTGCTTTTGTGTACATAAACAGTAAGACTTGAAATGACGATAGATGTCCCCACTGTATAATAAAATATATTTTAATGAAGTCATGTGAAATTTACCATATTTTCTGTTATTCGGAAAAAGTCATGCGTATGTAGAGATTTTTGTACACTGCATTTTGAAATCATAAAAATTTTGACAGGTTCTAAACCATGGGTCCTGCATGATTTAGGGCAATGGAAGAGTAATGGTTTTAAAAATTAAATATTTCTGAATTCAAAACTTATTTTTATCACTCCTGACGCTAGAAATATCTCATACGATACTTGTCATGGCTAAGTGATAATTTAATTTTGGATATTGGTTAAATAAAATAAAAACTCTGTACATCCTAGAAGATTGTCAAATAAATAATTAAATTTTTTTAAGTCTCTTCATATTTAATTGTAGTAAATAGTAATAGATTCATAGTGACATAAAAGAGAAGGAAATATTTTTGCAGCAATCTGACATTATGTGATGTGATATACTGTAGCTGCTCCATAAACGAAATCAAGAATCTCTCAGCAATTATGCCCAGAGAAACCCGTTAGCTACTTTATTTTACATTCCCCAGTCTAAGTTTTCCTATATTCTGCTCCATCCCATTTCCACAACATAATCTTTGTCAACTCTATAGCCTTTATATCTAAATCTCCCTTATCTTTTTCCAAACCCAGCATAAAAACCAATAATCCACTTTCTGTATAATCACTTTTTTCATATTTATTCTTCCATAACTTCATTATATGTGCCCTTTCTGTTTTCAAGCATTTACATTCAATTAACAAATGCCTAATATTTTCTATTCCTTCCTTACATAATTTACAGACTAAATCACCCATATTTTTCCATTTACATGTATATTCTCTTGTTGCTAAAGATCCCGTTCGAGCCTTAAACAATAAACTACTTTCCTTACTATTATCATATATTAACTCGCACCTAATATTCTTTTATTTCTATATATATTTAAACTCTTTTTACTCTCCATAATTGTTCTCCATCTCTCTAACTCCCTATTCTTTATTAATAAATCTATTCTTTTATCCCATTCATTACCACTATAACACTCAACAATCCTCCTAACACAATCATCCCATCTTTTGTACAAATATACTGATATAAATTCTTTATCCAAATCTTTTGCATACCACATTACCTTTCTCACCCATCTTGTTTCCTGCCCTTTACTCATAACCCAATTAAATACTATTTTGGCTATTCTTTTATTATCCATAAACTGCAATCTACCAAACATTTTCATTTTACTTTTTGCATTTCTCATATGAAAACTTGACCATCCCATTTCTCCTTGAATTTCCTCCCTTGCTGTCCATACATCTGCATCCAATGCATGCCTTCCCTTTGAACTTTTTCTAAATAATTTAATACCCCTTTACTAACACATAATGCATCATTACCATATTTCAACCCTGCTACTGCAATTCCCATATAATTCTAGCTACATCATATATATTATATGAAAACACTGTTAATTTCTTTATCAATTCCTTTCTTTTCTTTGCTTCATTTATCAATTTTTTCTCCCATTCATCCAAATAATTTTTCTGATTACTTAAAATAATTCCCAAATAACTATATCTATTCACCACACTTAACTTAATATCTCCCAATAAAAATTCTACATCTTCTCTTTCCCCAGTATTAACCATCATTATATTTGATTTTTCTTCACTAAATTTAATCCCCATCTCTTTACCCACCCTTGCACATGTCCTCAGCATAACTTCCATATCTTCTCTTCTTTCTGCACACAAAAATATATCATCTGCAAAAAAAAAGACCTGACAAAATATATACTCCCATACTGCCTATTAACGGTATCTCTATCCCTCTTCCTAATCTTTCTATTGCTCCTTCAATTTCACTCAAATACAACACAAACAAAATAGGTGACATAGGACATCCTTGCCTTAGCCCCACCCCATTTTTAACTTTAACTGATTCTATATTCCCTAATTGATATATATATATAAATTATTTTCATATAATTTTTTAATAATATCTACTAAAGCTTCATCCATTCTCAAATTTACTAAACTTGTCCATAATCTATTTCTATTTACTCTATCATATGCCTTCTCTATATCTATAAAACTCCTATATAATTGTTTACCTGAATTCCTACTCATATTCATAAGTTGTGTAACTACAAATAAACTATCTCTTATACGCCTATCTAATCTAAAACCTCTTTGCATTTCCCCCACTACATTATTCCCTTCCATCCATTTTACAACTCTTCTAGCCACCATATATGAGAAAACTTTATATAAAACTGATGTTACCACTATCGGTCTATAATTATTTAACTTTATATGATCATTACCCTTTCTTTTAAACAATAATCTTACTCTTGTATTACTCCAACTACTTGGGAAAACTTTATTCTGTGCCATCTTATTAAAACAGGATAACTTTACTTTTTCCCTATATCCTAAATTCATTACCATCTCTGCTGCCCATCCATCTAAACCTCTTGCCTTTCCACTTTTCAATTTCTTCTCTATCTCATTCAGTTCATTTTCTGAAAAACTAATGTTCCCATTACTATATGTTTTCATGTTTTCTATCATTCTGTCATTCACATCTAACATCTTTTCTATATTCATTACATATCTATTTAAGATTCTCTCTAAATCTTCTCTAAAGCTACACTCTATTCCCTCATCATCTAGTAATACTATATCTCTCCCCCCTACATTTCTCTTTTTAATGTAATTCCAAATTTTTTTACTCCCATCTCTTCCACTTTTATTAGTATCCTCCAACAATTTATTATTCAATTTCATTCTCTCTATATATAATTATCTATTTTAGCCAACTTCTTCTTTTCTAAGTACTTTTCCCATTTACCATTAATATCTTTTTCACTTTCCTTGTTCTTAATAGCACACTTATATTCTCTGCATGCTTCTTTCCTCTCTTTTACACTTTTACTAATTCTCATTTTTTTATTACTTTTATTCTTTTAAATATTCTCACCTAAAACCCTATTTGCCACTTTTTCTACTTCATTACACCAGTCCTTATACTTATCCCCAACAGACACTTCCATGATTTCTTCAACTTGTATTTTATACAGTTCCAACTTATTCTTATCATTCACTCTCCACCCACGTCTTTCACTATTATTTCTACTTTTATTTCTATTCTCCATCACATTACTAACCATTTCAATTACAATGAAGTTATGATCACTAGTGCATACTTTTTCTTCATTATTAAATATCTTAATTTTCCATATTTTATTCATTCCCTCTTTCTCTACCAATACATAATCTATTGTGTGAAATATATTATTTCTAGACCATGTAAATATTTAATAAATTTCCAATACTCAAATTCACTTTCTGACAAAATTTCTTCAAAAGCTGTCCATTTTTATTATCTACATCATCATCAATTTCTTCAATATATCCATTCATATCCCTTATAACCATTATTCTCTTCCCCTTTTCTTTAAAACTTTGTATACCCTTAACTAGACATTCATATATGTTACTGTTCCACTCCATTATAATTGGATTATTTCCAGTGGCTATATAACCTATAGCCACCATCCATTCTTGTCTACCTAACCTTATTTCAAACCACAAATTTTCTTGACATTTAACAATATTTAAATATTTTTTTGATATAACACCTATGCCACCACCCCTTTTTTCTTTTCTATTTATATCCTGCCATACCAACTGTTCCAAAATATGTTTTTCTATAGGCAGTGGTGACATCTATATGTTTTTAGAACTATTTGTTTCAAAATTTCTTAGTGGCACTAAAATAGAAATACTATCTTTATCTAATCCAAAATTTAGTCCTAATATATAGAAATCAAACAATTTAGGCAAAACATTTACAATCTATGATATCTGCTTTTTATTTAAGAAAATTTTTGCCATAATCCAAAAAGTATTGAAAATGGTTTTTACAAAATAAATGGTATTGCAGTGCCAGGAGTGACAGCTGTGTATTCCTGCAATCCAGGTTACATGATGACAGGATGGGCAGAAAAAAAATGTTTAGAAAACTTGCAGTGGGACGGTGCTGATCCAATCTGCTTAAAGATTACTACTACAGCAAGTATGTTATATATTTCATTTTATATTCATGGATATTCATATGTATACATAAATTTTTATTTACACCCTCTATAGAAATTTATAAAAACATATGGAGGTATTAGTTAAATCACTTTTAAAATTCATATTCAAACTTTAATTATCAAATTGAGCATTAAAAGTCTCTTTAAATAGAAACTGAGTTGCTATGTTTGATGTAATATCAATTGGTTTTCCAAGCAGCTGATGAGGATAGATTCGATTGACTAAAACATATGTCCTGTAAGAGGTTATTGATTTTTCATCAATCACTGCTATATATAACTTAAGTTTCTGTAAATTTTTATACAGGATGAAATAAAAATTAAGTTAATATATATTTATATACTATTTAATTAATTAATATTTATACATACATTTATATGTAAATTACATTATCATAGGCATCATGCTTAAACAAACCAATAAAATATCTGTATTCTGTTGTCAGATGAATACTACAATTAGATCATAAAAATAAGCAGTTAGAAGTGAGAATGTAACAAAAGAACAATTCAGAGATCCAATAAATTATAAAAATATGTATGTTAGGAGTAGTAAGAAAAGACTGAAATAAAATAATGGATAAAAGAACTAACAGGCATCGCTGAAATGACTGAAAAAATTAAGAAACAAGTAGAGTTGGGTTGGAAGTATTACTAGAAGAGATGGCAATAGATGGATAATTAAAGTTAAACAGTATTCTGATATTTTGTAAATGACATATAAAGAGATCATTTGATATGGATGGATGCAATAAGGAAAGTTTATTGGAGTATTGTGGAGAACCTAGGATCAGAGAAATTGGTTAAAATTTGAAAATAACTTTATTCTGCATTGGATTGATAATGATGGAAAATGATGATAATTATATATATATATAATATTTAAATATGAGTATATTGTCTACGCTGAACTTAACGTAATTATAAGGAATTTAAACTCAGCCTTTCAAGTTCCCTACAGCTATCCACTCCATCATATAAAACTGATAAATATGACCACATACATGTGAAAAAGATAAATGATCTCCAATATATGTATTTCATGTTGAACCAGCATTTATCATTTGTTCCAGATTATCATCTCCCACACATATATATAATCAGTGTTCCGTGTATATTAAGATAGCAAATCCTCAAACTTTAATGGACAGGCATCAATCTTTTCTACCCTCTAATTCTTCATCCATCCATATCATTGAAAATCTGATGATAGAATGCTCAATGTCCTTGTTGATGTTAATATAATTATCATACTCATGTTGACCTTAAGTCACTCCGACCCCTCATATATAGGACCTTAATACGTCCATTCAAATACACAGAAGAGGGGTGGACAGAGTCAGACTGAATATATATTTAAATACTATTGTCTAACTGAACTTAATGTAATTGAAAGGATTTGAACTCAGACTTCTAAACTCTCTACAGTTATGCACTCCATCCTATACAACTGATACACATGACAAAAATGATCTCCAATATAAGTATTTCATGCTGAATCAGCTCTCATCAGTTAGGCCAGATCATAATCTCCCACACACACACATATATTGTAACACCACCGCCGTGCGGTTAAAGACCCCAGCCGCACTTAATTATGTGATCGACCGGTTAACCACCGATGATGATGATTACCACAAGCAAGAAGCCAATATACACCCTAAAATCGAGTATATATTCTTAATTGAACACTGACATAATAAAATATCATCCCAGCATTATATTTCCCAATTAAACGCTTCTTCTCTGCTGGGCAAATTATTTATATCGAATAATTAGTTCTGCCCAGCGCCTGGAATATTTATAAAATTTCCCGGAATTATCACGGTACAGCAGGAATATAAATTATAGCACTTCCTTCCTTTACTCTATTTACAATACAGACTGGATTTATTTATCCATTTAGCTTACTTTCTTTTATTCCTCAATTAATCAACTTGTTAGTTCACTGATCTAATTTTAATTCACTCTAAATAGTTATTCGCTTGGTAGAGAAAAGAAAACGCAAATGACTAAGTACTTCCTTTTATAAATAAACTTTAATTTTTATAATTCGTTAATTATAATGAATAATAAAATCCTAAAACACACATATATATCCACACACTAACATAATAAATACATAAATATACAATAAAGAATATAATTCAAATGAAACATTAAATAAATTATCGTAACTCAATTGTTACCTTCTCATACATTAATAGATTACAATCATAAATTCTTTTAATGATAACTGTCCGAAGTGTTGCGCAACTTTTTAATAATTTAGTTCTGACTGATTTCTTATTTCAAATTAATTCTGACATGCATGTATTAATAGTTACCTAGGTATGATTTTTCCAATGTCGGATCAACCATCGAGGGGGAAAACCTTCCCTTCTTTTGCAGAGATGGTTGCTCGCTTTTTCAGACGTTCCAGTGAATGGAGTGAGAGTTTATAGTCTTTTGACGTGGGTTTGTCTCCTTTCTAATTCCACATTTTAGTCGGTCTTCATCCCTTCAACATTCTACTTCGAATCTCCAGGCAGATCTGGTTCTGTAACGGCGGTCTCTTCTCGGCAGCATTTTAGTTGTTATAAGTAGTGAGCGAATGGTTAGACGGAGGTAGACCGAGCAAACGCCCGGTGTTTGCCACTAGCCCTCCATGTCAGCGTACCCTTCTATTATTATTTTGTTAAATTCTAGCCAGCAAAAAAAAAAACACAACCGGTTACTTCTAAATCAGCTCTGCTTATTCTCTCGCTGTCTTGCTATCGAATGTCTCTAATTGCCTCTTTCCTTTTCATTCTTATCTTACCAATCTATCTGGAATTTTTTTTATACAGTTTACATTTTTCCAATTTCTAATTACAATTTTCATTTCATTCTTTTGATACATTTAATATTGAATGCCACTAATTGCAACATTCCTTTTCATTACTTTATCTCGTACCAATCTATTTGGAAATTTGGTACAAGTTTACATTTTTAATTTTACAATTATAATTAATTTCTTTCATTCTTTTAAATATTGAATGTTACTAATTGCAACATTCCTTTCTCTCACTTTATCTTGTACCAATCTATTTGGAAATTTGGTACAAGTTTACATTTTTAATTTTACAATTATAATTAATTTCTTTCATTCTTTTAAATATTGAATGTTACTAATTGCAACATTCCTTTCTCTCACTTTATCTTGTACCAATCTATTTGGAAATTTGGTACAAGTTTACTTTTTTTTAATTTCACAATTATAATTATTCTTTCGTTCTTTTTACACGTGATTTTCTTATTTAACAAAGAAAGAAAGAGACGCGTTCAGTTTTACACCCCTCTCCTTTCCTTTCTAATCTTTCATCATTATTTAGCTTTTCTAATTTCTTTTAAAATAAGTTTTTAAAATCCATTTAACTAAATTTTTTCTTTCTTTTTTTTTTTTCTCTATTTCTTTTAACGAAACCCTTCTCTTTATTAATATTATTGAGAATCAATAATATATACATGCGAGCCTACATTTATGTAGATATCGCAATATATATATAAAGAGTTTTCAGTTTATATTAAAAGAGCAAATGTAAACTGAGCACTGATTATATATGTGTGTGGAAGATTGTGATCTGGACCTACTGATGAATGCTGGTTCAGCATGAAATATGTATATTGAAGATCATTTATTTTTTTCACATACATGTGGTCATGTGTATCAGTTGTACAGGATGGAGTGGATAGATGTAGGGAACTTGAAAGTCTGTGCTCAAATTCCTTCTAAATATATATATATATAATATTAGAAATTTTATAGCACAAAATATTATGTAAACATTTCAAACAAAGATATCACCACATGTTACTAAATAGTGTGCAAAGTCTTACAAAAGTAATATCTAGTAGCCATGCTGACAAGAATGGATTCCAAATTTTGATGAACGTAATTAAATATTCTTTACCATATATTATGAATGGAATTTCATTATCACATTTGGCATAAATTTTCATGAAATTCCATGCCAGGTAATCTAATTAATCGATGCTTTGCTCACACGTTGAATTAACAAAACATGGTATCTGTTATAATAAAACATGAATTCTGGTAAATATTAATCCATGTAACCCGAGATTATTAACAGACTACTAAAGATATTTTTAAAAGCCCTCATAAAATGAGTGAAAAGTCTAAGATAAATAAAATCAATACTGCTTGAAAAAAAGTTATTGGTGGAAATATTTTACTTAAAACTCTTCAGCCAATGATCTTTGAGAATTGAGAGGAAGCCAAGAATGAAAAATTTAAAAAAGAAAACATTCTTTAAAAAAAGAAAGTTTTGCTGAAGGTGCGTTTGAGACTACAGAAATGTGAGTTACACTTTGATTTTTTTCTACAAATTTGTTTTTAACAGTCAAAAAGATAGTTTTACATGATTACTATTTTTTTGACTATTAATCAAGTTTTTTCCTATTCCAAATATATATGTGCTAATAGATATTTTGCAGCTGGATGGCATGATATACAGGAAGTGAAAAGAGAAGTAACTGTAACCCTCTATGAAGCTATATATAAACAAATAATCAACCTCAATACATTTAGTAATGCTGACCAATCGACCACCAACGCTTGACAGCATCTGTTTTTGTTTCATATATATTAAGCCATCATTAAAAACCAGTCAGGACTTAGACAATCCCAATATCAATAACAATCAATAATTTTAAAATTATTGATTGTTATTGATATTGGGATTATCTAAGTCTTGACTGGTTTTTAATGATTACTTACAAAGCCATTTAGCCTTGAGCATTATTACACTTAATATTAAGATATATACATATAAAAACTCTTCATCGATAAATTTGATATACAATTTAATTTAACATCGTTATAATTTTTTGACAACATTACGGTCATATAGTTTACTGAAAAACAACTATCAGAAATGAAATGATATATGTGTGTGTGTGATTATAAGTAATCTCAATTGTGAACATTTAAATAATGTTCAAAGTTATTGTATTGTTGTAACAATAGTTATTCTAAAATGATAATCCCAAACTTCCATACTCATATATATATATATATTTTAATAAAAATATAAACAAATATTATAGACAACTACATTAATAAATATTTAATTTATTACATCGAATCGATTTTCGTTCGAATTGAACCTTTTCAAGATGTTAGAATAAATCAAAAAGTCACGCGATTTATATTAACGTAGCACACACTTATTGTTCAAATTAAATCCTAAAAATTATTAAAATTTTTAATGTTTAACTGACGACTTTCAACTCAAATTCACGGATTCCTGGTGCAAAATTCAGAAACTTAGCATCCTTTAACCTTAATAATAAAGGCTTCATAAAAAATATGACAAATCAAGGACACAGTTTATAAAATTTACCATCAACAATCAGAAGACACGGATGACACCAAATGTCTGTAGAGTTAAAAGAAATCAGATGGCATATATTCAATATAGTAGTTTACTTAATCTTGTTTATAAAAATCTTTAAATAAACTAAAAGATATTATATCCACTGAATTATATAAAAACTTGCATTATTCTTTAGTAGTCTAAAAAAAAAAGGTTCATTTGGAACGAAAATCGATT
The DNA here is from genome assembly GCA_028023455.1 of Epiperipatus broadwayi. NCBI lineage: Eukaryota > Metazoa > Onychophora > Udeonychophora > Euonychophora > Peripatidae > Epiperipatus > Epiperipatus broadwayi. Next base: position 1,469,175 of record JAQFVV010012645.1, on the reverse strand, counting down.
CGATGTAATAAATTAAATATTTATTAATGTAGTTGTCTATAATATTTGTTTATATTTTTATTAAAGTATTTTATTAAGGCAACATAATGGATTCTAATTCCATCATATGAAATATATATATATGAAAAGAGCAAAATATTTTGGAAGACATTGATAGTATGGTTAAAGTATAGTAATGAGCTTTAGGTTCTTGGATCAAAACTCAACTTGTCATTTCTGCTTTTTGAATATTATATGCCTTTCTATGCAACTATTCATTCAGACTATAGTTTTACAACAACTGATAGAAAATCAGATATTAGCCTTCAATGGAAAAAAATCAGTTTAGGATTATGTTTGTGAAAATGACCAAAATCTAGTTGAAATATATTTTTTACAATTTACTATTATCATAACAATAAATAAATAAATTTAGAAGAGATGCCGGCTTCCATAAATCATGTCAAATACATTCCTCACCAAGGCTGCTTGTTGTTTTTGAAAAATTTGCAAATCACTTTAGCAATCAATATATATGCATTGGAGTATAGAAAAACAATTTACACAAATGCAACAATTGTTTGATAGATATCAATACTGCATTGGTAACTGACCAGTATCAGAGTACAGGCATCTCAGTTCCAGAATACAGATATGGTGAGGACAGCTGTTGAGTTTCTGTGGATTGTTGTTGGTGTTCCAAGATGGCTGGTTAGAGTATACTGCAGTGAAATTGATCAAGTTATTCATATAGTATAGCAGCCATGATAGAAATGTATTGCACAAGGTGACTGAACCTGGCATCTGTTCAAAGTATTATTAATAATAATGTATATATAATTTTAGAGATATTTCATACCAGTACGGAAAAAAGTTCTACATCCAAATGGAATACCATTTCCACATCCCAAAGCACCCAATTGACAAAAGAAAATAAAGAGACAACCACATTCACGAGTACAATTGAATATCAGATGACCATATTATATGATTATGAAAATGAATCTTCTATAATAATCAATAAAACAAGTAATGATAAAGCACTTCGTTTTAAAGAGTCTGTTTTTCAAACTAAAAAAATATCTACTGGAACATCAGTAAGAGTATTTAAAACCTTAGTTATTTTGGTGTTGTTAGTTGAATATGTATTTTAATTTCTAAATTGAAATAAATAAAAATTGCAAAATCAATTTTGAAAAATATACATTTTAAACATTTTATCAAAAATAACTATCATTGATGTTACAAAAATCATTGTATTTTGTGAATTCTTTTATACAAAGTATCCATTATCATATGCCCAAACAACATTCATAATTATATACTATATATACATTCTTCAGCATTTCACATCTCGACAGTCTGTTTATTAAGTTAGGTACATGTGGATTATCTTGTCTATCAAGCTTGGTAGCCATTTTTTAATTATATAGTTTCAGGGGCTCTACAAGTATTTGTTTACAGTTTTTTTTCCAATTTTATTTTACCAAATATGATTCTACTTGTTAAGTTTAAGAAATGTAATAAATCAATTTCAGGTTTATTTCAATTTTTTATTTAGCCAACACATTCCACACATTGTCATCTTCCTTTGATAGAACAGCATGCAGTGAAGTATTTCCATAGATAGTGGCTCCTGCTCTCATGAAAAGTCTGCATTAATGAGCATATGACAGATTTTTATATTAATAAGTTGACTTAATACAAAAAAATAATAATAATAAAATGGAAATTATAGAATATTTTTTTTAAAATAACAATAATAAAAAATTATAAATAATAAATACAACTGCTTCTTATCATCTATTTTGTTTTAAATATTTATTGTATGCCCTGAAACTATATAATTAAAAAGATGGTTTTCAAGTTTGGTGGACAGGATAATACATAAGTTTAGCCAATAAAAAAGTTAAGGATATCAGATTTAAAAAAGGTATTAACAATGGTCAACTAAGGAGTATCGACTCATGTTGGCCATGTACATCTTCTTGCATTACGTCTCACATATTCTTTGCCTCAGAAATGCACGCAATGCTTTGTTTAGAGTATACCATTTTTGGCTAAAGACTTATTACTTACTATTATCCGGGTATATAAAATTGTTAATATGCATACCATTTGCAACTAAGTTTGAATTTGTATATCTGGACAGATATTCTAAATTCATTATATTAAAAATAATTATTAGATTGACTAGTATCTTATTATATGTGATGCTTTATTGGTTTTTACTACAAATTCAACCAGAAACTAATTGTGGAAACTTATAGCACTAATAGTGCTGCCATCTAATATGCTTCATTTAAAGATCTTACGTTAGCACAACTCTCAAAGATGTATAATTTTTCTATCATAAAGGTATCTGAAAGTGCAGATGTACAAAAACAAAATAGAATTATTGAATGTTTGTGCAAATATGTTCCTGATACACAAAATATCATTAACATTTACATACATTGATTGAATTTTTAGATTAGAGATTGAAAATAACCTGAACATATTGACCTAATTTTTAAAAGAATGAATTTTTGCCTTTTTTTTTTATTCCAGTAATGCTGAACTTTACCTAAAAATAAAAAAGCCTTTAAATAGCCCACTGAGAGGCAATATTCTTTCCAATAGCTCCTAATACAGGAAAAGTTGATGAGAAGGCAGAAATCACAGAGTTTTCCAATGCCAGATACTGACTGATTTTTGTTTTATTCTTAGGTAAAAACTATTAGTTACTTATTGACTAATAGTGAATATTAAATTGGTTAATCATAGACCATCCATCTAAAAAAAGAAATCTGAAGCCTACTGAAAATATTTTATATTTCTAGATATATAAAGTATTCTGTCCACATATTAATACACCAGCCCAGTAATTCCACAATGATAGTTGATTATAACTGTTTAACAATAACCAGAAAAAGTTGATTTCATCTTTTTCTAATCATTTCTAAGCAAATATAAATATATAGCATTGTAGTTGATCAGGATTATTATATCTATATATAGTCAGGATAAGTCATTGTATATTTCCTCCAGTCAGCATTATGCAATGATTATATATATATATGAAAATAACTGATACACTTTTAAAAACTGCAACAAAGATAGCTGGTAGAAAAAAGCAGCAATTGACTAATAAAATTTCTATTGAGACTAGAGAATTTATGAAGAAACGAAGGAATATGAAGATATACAAAAGTGATGTATTAAAAAGAATTGAATATCTCGAATTTTGTAAAATGGTACAGAAAAGAGTTGAAAATGATATAAGAAAGTATAACTGTGAAATAGCAAGAAAGCTGTAGAAGAAAATAAAAGTCTCAAGAATGTTAAACAACATTTTGGTATTGGTAGGAAATTTATATCTGCAATAAGAAAAAAAGATGGAATTATTACTAAAAAGAGAGATAACATCATGAAATTGGTAGAAGATTTTTATCAAGAATTATATAGTAATAAAGAACAAGTACCTCCTATATCTATTACATCTTCCGAATTGCCCAGAATTTTAAATGAAGAAAGAAGTGAGACATGCAATTGAATGTATGAAGAAACGAAAGGCTCCAGGAAATGATGGAATTATAATTGATATATTAAAAGAAGCAGGTGAAGAAATAGAAACAATTTTAGCAAAGTTATATACCAAATGTGTAAATGATAAAGATGTACCGGAAGATTGGAAGAATGCATTAATAATATTAATATTTAAAAAAGGTGATAAAGAAGATATTAGAAATTACAGACCTATCAGCCTTTTATCAGTTTTATATAAAATTTTTACCAAGATAATTACAACTCGTCTACAGAGAACTTTGGATTTCCACCAACCAAGAGAACAAGCTGGATTTAAAAGTGGTTTTAGTAAAATAGATCATATCCAGGTATTGCGAGAAGTCATAGAAAGGACAAATAAATATGAGTTGTCATTATGTTTTGGATTTGTAGATTATGAAAAGGCATTCGATTCTATACACATAGCTTCAGTGATTAAAGCATTGGATCATCAAGGTATAGATCCAGGTTATTGACATATTTTAAAGAATATTTATAAAAATGCAACAGCAACAATTAGATTACATAATGATACTGGAAAAATCAACATTGAGAAAGGTGTAAGACAAGGTGACTCCATATCACCAAAATTTTTTACAGCAGTGCTGCAAGAAGTATTTTGTGGATTAAAATGGGAAACTAAAGGAATGAAAGTAAATGGAGAGTATTTAAGTCATTTAGATTTTGCAGATGATGTAGTTGTTTTTGCAAATAATGCTTCAGAGCTGCAGGAAATGTTGCAGGAGTTAGCAGATGAAAGTAGAAAAGTAGGACTAAAGATAAATGTTAAAAAGACTAAAGTAATTTTTAATCGATTTGCTCAAAATATGAAAATAAAGATTGATTATGAAGAATTAGAAGAAGTTAACAGTTACAAATACCTTGGTCAGATTATTAATACAGATGGAAACATAATGGAGGAAATTAATCATAGAATTAAACTTGGTTGGAGTGCTTTTGGTAGAAATAACTTGATACTAAAAGGAAATATGCCTATGTGTTTGAAAAGGATGGTTTTTAACAAATGTGTTTTACCAGTTCTTACTTATGGATCTGAGACTTGGACACTTAATAGAAGAGCAATACAGAGACTTCAGACCACTCACAGGAGTATGGAGAGATAGATGTTGGGAGTAACAAGAAGAGATCGAAAACGCAATGTATGGGTAAGACAACAAACACGTGTTACTGATCTTATTGAAAAAATTAAGATTGAAATGGAGTTGGGCTGGATATATTGCTAGAAGAAATGATAATAGATGGACAATTGAAATTTTAAACTGGATTCCAAGAGATTGTAAAAGACCCAGAAAGAGACCACATGTGAGATGGATGGATGAAATAAGAAAATGTGCAGGGGTGTTGTGGAAAAGAGAAGCTAAAGATCGGAGAAGATGGATTAAACTTGGAGAGACCTTCATCCTGCAGTGGATTGATAATGGTTGATGATATATATATATATATAACTCAAAAAAAAAATAGGGTAATTAGAGATAAAATAAATGATAAGTATTACCAGATTGGAAAGTAATTAATTAAAATATAAAGAACAATTATAATGTTATTTTCTAGAACATTCCACATTACAGGGAAATATATAAAAACTCGAAGATAAGGAAAATCGAGGTCTTTTTACACAGACTCGCACCATGGGAGCTGCTCATGTTACAGAAGATACAAAGTGACAGAGTGTAATGAGGACTATGGAGGGACTTAGTGAACTTCACCACTGAAGGTGCCAAAGTTGACCTAGGAATTATACGGGTCACATCGGCCTTAGTATAATTTATTTACACCTCATTTGTATTTCATAAGTAATATTGTTGATATGTATAAATTGTAAATATATTGTGTTGGTAAAATCTTACTATTAATAACTTGCAGCAAATAAAGTCAGCATTTAGCTATAAAACTTTATTTTCAAATTGCTTTTATTTCTGTTAGTCTGATCATCTTTACCCCCAATTGTAGTATTTGTGGTGGTTGTACACAGCAGAAAACTAGCTCAGTCTTGACAGGATAGAATTTAACTTGTAATTCTGCATCGAAATTAAAATTGTGCATTCGGAAAACGTAAGGGGGAGGAATTTTTTCTACTTATTACTTATTTGGATTGAGTTAAAATGATGACTGGGCCGCAAGTGATGATAATGAGTTCAATGTTAATAGTCCTGTTGATTGGCCAATTTATCTCAAAAGGGTTGAGAACTTTTTTTTATTAATGGGACTGTCAGTGAGCCCATTAAAGTTGCCACATTGTTATGTTATGCCAGGAAACAAGTGATAGAAATCACAAATCAGTTATGTGATTACGAAGAACCAGAAAAATTATTTGTGGTGGCTGTACACAGTAATATATATATATTGTAATTGATAATAGACACTGTAATATTCTCCCCCACTCTCAATCCATGCGAGCTAAATAATTTCAACTACTGATAATTAATAATAATAAATATTTATTTACAACAAAACGATATTAACATATTTACAACAACTGACATTAGCGTATTTAGGTTATATATATATTCTTACTAATTTAATATACACCTTACGATTACAACAAATTTGATATATTAATAATATGCTTACATAATCTGGCCTTGCGGCTTACGACAAATAATAATAAAGCCCGGATGGCCTCTATAAGTCCCTAGTTCCGCTTTGGCACCTTCAGTGGCGGAGTTCACTGGATCACGAGTTCTGATTTCAGCCGGCATGCTGTCTTCTGGTTACACTGCTATCTCGTGACAATTTTCTTGGTTCTTACTGGGCCTTAAATACTGCTCTTCTCATTCATGCACAGGCGTCTGGGATAGCCTTGTCTTGCTTCGGGTCCGCGTTCCAAACTGCTATTTCTCTGAGGTTCGTGCGTTTCCCGCGCAGAGGAGGGGGCGGGATAAAACTGGAAATGCTTATCTCTTTTCTTATTTTTAGACATGTACATTAAAGTATTTAACTTTACTTGCAGATATTATTATAACGCAATACTAATACATAGCACACCTCCCCCAACTTCGGAAATTACATTTTCCGAAGTTTAACAGTCCTTACTAGAAACAAATTCACTTGTTCTTTTTTCTAATTTTACTTTATATATTGTTATTAATCTCTTCATTAACGAATTTTTTCAATAGCACCAATATTGATTTACCAATTTTGCACTATTTCCTAACTGCTCTATTTACTGCCAGCCTGGTAATTTCTTTTTTCAAATCCACTCTCTGATCATTTCTTAACTGGCACTCTTTTTTGCCACAAGTATTGTAGATTTCTTTTTTCAAACCCACAACTTGGCCGTTACTTAACCGGCATCCTTTTGCCGCAAGTGTTGTAGATTTCTTTTTTCAAACCCACAACTTGGCCATTACTTAACTGGCACTCTTTTGCCGCAAGTTTTGTAGATTTCTTTTTTCAAACCCACAACTTGACCATTACTTGACTGGCACTCTTTTGCCGCAAGTTTTGTAGATTTCTTTTTTCAAACCCACAACTTGACCATTACTTGACTGGCACTCTTTTGCCGCAAGTTTTGTAGATTTCTTTTTTCAAACCATAAACTTGGACAACTTCAGAAATAATTACACTATCAAAACCACAATTAGTGCTATTTTACTACTGGCTATTCAGATTTCTTTTTTCAAATCTGCCGAACTGTTTAGAATTCAACTCGATTACAATCCATTTAAGAGATTCAAACGTTTTCGCAAATCTGTCTACCTTGCACTGTCAAGATTATTATTCTTACGCTACCTAACAACGCCATCTCAGATCCTGCACTCCCATTATATGTATAACAATTTGTATTACCCAACGTATTCTATTTTTACTTTAAACTGAAAAACAGTGTTTTCCAAAACGAGGTTACTATCTCAGTTACTTTTCATATCTAGATTACTCATTTACTTTTCGCACATTAATTTTTACAACGTAGATATAATTCTTTTACTTAAATCTATTTCAATTTAACTTTCAATAGTTACGATTTTACAATATAACAAATAAAATTCTGGTAAAACTGACTTTTAGCTACCCGAACCATTCGCCCTCTATTTTTAAAAAACTGAACTACTTTTTCTTCTCTAATAACTGCATCCAAATTTAATAAGTGTATGTAACTATATCTAAGTGTAAATGTTAATAAAAAAAAAAAGAAAAAAAAAATTACATTTACGTGCGTATTTTTCACTTATAGCGCTCTTTGCTGTATATATAATTAACTACTTTTTCCCACCTAATAACTGTATCCAAATTTAATAACTGTATGTAACTATATCCAAGAGTAAATGCTAATAAAAAAAAACTTAAAAAAAATACTTACATTTACATGCGTATTAATTCTAAATCTTTTTACATAAAGAAGAATAAATAACAAAAATACGAACTTACATTTTTAGGAGTAGTTGGAAGCCACACAAACGAGGAAATGCACGAAGAGGTCGTCGTGTGCGTGCAGGTTTCTAAAAGAAAATTCCTGCAGGTAGGATGAGAACAAAGGTCTGCTTGTCCCAAATTGGTATTTTAGCTTACGCTTTGCTCTCATCCACAGATTTTCAACATTATTGGTGTGTATAACCTCGTCATCCGGGTCAACAAAGTTGTAATGCCAGTTTATTTCTTGTTAGATAAACTGATTTAAAGTTGGATCTTTCTAATTGTGTCTATCTCCACTCTATTTATAGTTAATTTATTTACAGTTATATATACAGCGAAGACCGCTATAAGTGAAAAATACGCACGTAAATGTAAGTTTTTTTTTCTTTTATTAACATTTACACTTAGATATAGTTACATACACTTATTAAATTTGGATACAGTTATTAGAGGGGAAAAAGTAGTTCAGTTTTTTAAAAATAGAGGGCGAATGGTTCGGGTAGCTAAAAGTCAGTTTTACCAAAATTCTTTTACTTAAAGTCTATCTCATTTTAAATTTCAATAGTTACGAAACTACAACATAAATAAAATTTCAATTAAAATCTATTTCATTTTAATTTTCAATAGTTACGAAACTACAACATAAATAAAATTCTTTCACTTAAAATCTATTTCATTTTAATAAATAGTCATGAAACTAGCCTTAAAATTGGACTACGTTTTTCACACCGCCAGAACTAATTTCCAATTAAATTTCCCGTTAATGAAACTAAGACTATTCTTATTATAACTTCATTACTATGACACACACCCAGAAATGTCACCGAGTAAGTATAATTTTGCCTTTGAAAACCCTGCCAATTTTTAAAACTTCTATCCCTAACTAGGTTCAACTTTGACTGCGCCATTGTAATATTCTCCCCCACTTTCTCTCCATGCGAGCTAAATAATTTCAACTACTGATAATTAATAATAATAAATATTTATTTACAACAAAACGATATTAACATATTTACAACAACTGACATTAGCGTATTTAGGTTATATATATATTCTTACTAATAATTTAATATATACCTTACGATTACAACAAATTTGATATATTAATAATATGCTTACATAATCTGGCCTTGCGGCTTATGACAAATAATAATAAAGCCCGGATGGCCTCTATAAGTCCCTAGTTCCGCTTGGCACCATCAGTGGCGGAGTTCACTGGATCACGAGTTCTGATTTCAGCCGGCATGCTGTCTTCTGGTTACACTGCTATCTCGTGACAATTTTCTTGGTTCTTACTGGGCCTTAAATACTGCTCTTCTCATTTATGCACAGGCGTCTGGGATAGCCTTGTCTTGCTTCGGGTCCGCGTTCCAAACTGCTATTTCTCTGAGGTTCGTGCGTTTCCCGCGCAGAGGAGGGGGCGGGATAAAACTGGAAATGCTTATCTCTTTTCTTATCTTTAGACATGTACATTAAAGTATTTAACTTTACTTGCAGATATTATTATAACGCAATACTAATACATAGCAGACACATCAATATCTAATACCAGAAGGAGCCATTAAACTTATAGCATCATAGTATAGAATTTGACAGTTTAGACCGTTTACAGGCAAGGATCTTGATTATAAATGCCTACACAGTTACTAATAGATTATTACAATTACCTCTAGGTTATAGAGAACATTCTTCAAAAATTAGTAAAGCAGATGACACTAAAGAGACACTAAAATTAATCTAATAACAAACAAAACAAAGTTTATGTACAGTTCAAATACAAATGAAAATTGCTGCTTTATATGTTGGCATATTTTGCATTCGATATCCAGCAGCTTTTAATCTTAATACAAAAGTATACATTATAAGGCTTATCATCTCTGAAGTCTATTACTAAGTAACTCTATTATCTAATTGTGTTATATATGTGTTAGCTAAGTTAAGATGTATGCACATACATGCTTCACTTTTGCATTAAAGACCAAGTAATAAGAGCTTAATTAAAATGTTTGCAACATGCAGATCATTACAAAATCAGACTTATGCATTCAATCCCCACCACACTAAAAATAAAATAAATGAAAATCAATTTCACATGGAAGTATCTCTAAACCCAAAAGAAAATAAAAGTTATTCATGAGTACCTCAAGTGGGAATAATATATATCGTGGGGAGGCAAGTAAACATATAAAATTCAAGTCTGACAGATAGCACATTTATAGGATCACTATATAAAATGGAAACATATATATATATATTACTAACAGGAAATACATATTTCAAGATTGTAATGTTCTTAATAAATTTAACACAGGAAGTGATCATCGATTAGTAAGGGGTAAGATACATGTTAATGTAAAACTAGAGAGACAAAAATTATTAAGAAAAACTATATTTACAGTTGATATTCCTAATCTTCAGAAACATTCTAATGAATTTAAATTAGAACTTACAAATCGGTTTCAAGTATTAGTAGATTTTGAACATGATTCAGATTTGAATGAAATTAATATGAAAATAACTGATACACTTTTAAATACTGCAACAAAGATAGCTGGTAGAAAAAAGCAGCAATTGACTAATAAAATTTCTACTGAGACTAGAGAACTTATGAAGAAAAGAAGGAATATGAAGATATGCAAGAATAATGCATTAAAAAGAATTGAATATCTCGAATTTTGTAAAATGGTGCGGAAAAGAGTTGAAAATGATATAAGAAAGTATAACTGTGAACTAGCAAGAAAAGCTGTAGAAGAAAATAAAAGTCTTAAGAATGTAAAACAACATTTTGGTATTGGTAGGAAATTTATATCTGCAATAAGGAAAAAAGATGGAATTATTACTAAAAAGAGGGATGACATTATGAAATTGGTAGAAGATTTTTATCAAGAATTATATAGTAATAAAGAACAAGTACCTCCTATATCTATTACATCTTCCGAATTGCCCAGAATTTTAAATGAAGAAGTGAGAAATGCAATTAAATGTATGAAAAAAGGAAAGGCTCCAGGTAATGATGGAATTATAATTGATATATTAAAAAAAGCAGGTGAAGAAACAGAAAAAATATTAGCAAAGTTATATATCAAATGTCTAAATGATAAAGATGTACCGGATGATTGGAAGAATGCAGTAATAATATTAATATTTAAAAAAGGTGATAAAGAAGATATTAGAAATTACAGACCTATCAGCCTTTTATCAGTTTTATATAAAATTTTTACCAAGATAATTACAACTCGTCTACAGAGAACCTTGGATTTTCACCAACCAAGAGAACAAGCTGGATTTAAAAGTGGTTTTAGTACAGTAGATCATATTCAAGTATTGAGAGAAGTTATAGAAAGGACAAATGAATATGAGTTGTCATTATGTTTTGGATTTGTAGATTATGAAAAGGCATTTGATTCTATAAACATTTTTCAGTGATTAAAGCATTGGATCATCAAGGTATAGATCCAGGATATTGTCATATTTTAAAGAATATTTATAAAAATGCAACAGCAACAATTAGATTACATAATGATACTGGGAAAGTCAACATTGAGAAAGGTGTAAGACAAGGTGACTCCATATCTCCAAAACTTTTTACAGCAGTGCTGCAAGAAGTATTTTGTGGATTAAAATGGGAAACTAAAGGAGTGAAAGTAAATGGAGATTATTTAAGTCATTTAGATTTCGCACATGATGTAGTTGTTTTTGCAAATAATGCTTCAGAGCTGCAGGAAATGTTGCAGGAGTTATCAGATGAAAGTAGGACTAAAGATAAATGTTAAAAAGACTAAAGTAATGTTTAATCGATTTGCTCAAAATATGAAAATAAAGATTGATTATGATGAATTAGAAGAAGTTAAGAGTTACAAATACCTTGGTCAGATTATTAATACAGATGGAAACATAATAGAGGAAATTAATCATAGAATTAAACTTGGTTGGAGTGCTTTTGGTAGAAATAACTTGATATTAAAAGGAAATATGCCTATGTGTTTGAAAAGAAAGGTTTTTAACAAATGTGTTTTACCAGTTCTTACTTATGGATCTGAGACTTGGACACTTAATAGAAGATCAATACAGAGACTTCAGACCACTCAAAGAAGTATGGAGAGATGTATGTTGGGAGTAACAAGAAGAGATCGAAAACGCAATGTATGGGTAAGAGAACAAACAGGTGTTACTGACCTCATTGAAAAAATTAAAAGATTGAAGTGGAGTTGGGCTGGACATATTGCTAGAAGAGATGATAATAGATGGACAATTGAAATTTTAAACTGGATTCCAAGAGATTGTATAAGACCCAGAAGGAGACCACATGTAAGATGGATGGATGAAATAAGAAAATGTGTAGGCGTGATGTGGAGAAGAGAAGCTAAAGATCGGAGAAGATGGATTAAACTTGGAGAGACCTTCATCCTGCAGTGGATTGATAATGGTTGATAATGATGATGACCAATTTTAATTTCAGATGCATATATGAAACAAAATAAATAGCAAACTGCCTCAATGTTTTAAGCATTAAAATCAACTTATTAAACTATGTATATATCCAAGTGCACATCATGTTAAGCACATATACCTTAACTTAATTTTGAATAGCTTCAGAGAGATCACTTTTCTAAACTAAATTTTAATTATTTCAAATCTAAATATTTCTTATATTTTTTCCTGCTTTTCTTTAAGAGAACGTCTGATTTAACTTGAATTAAATTTTGATTATTAAAATCATTTCCATTACTCAAAACTCTTTAGGAGGAACAGAAGAAAAAAATTAAGACAGAACAGTTTTTAAGATGTGATATGTTGGACTATTTCCATCATTTATGCGTGAATGTGGTATGGCCACATGGTGAGGTAAAATTACAGTCATTCTGGATGCATATTAACAACATATCTCCTACAATTAAATTCACAATGGAACAAGAACAAAAATTGGCATTCTTGGATGTTCTTGTGACAAGACTCCCTCAGGGCAAAGTAAAAACAACAGTGTATAGGAAACCAATACCCACTGGCAAATACTTGGCATATACATCCAATCATACAAGAAGCACTAAAGAATGAATTGTACTATCACTATGGAACAGATCAAAGGAGGTTTGTTCAGGAACCAGTGATTTGGAAAAAAAGATTCACATAGAACAAATGCTTATGAAGAATGGTTATCCATCAGTAGTCATCAAAAAAATCTTCAATAGACAACACAAAGAGACACCAAAAGAGAAAACAGTTATTGGTACGGTAATGTATCCATACATACCAGGAATGGCGGACAAACTAAAAAAAATCTGCAGTCAATATAATATTGGAACTGCTTTCCAAAGCCATACCACACTTCGAGGAATGCTTACTTCTACTAAGCCTAAACTGGAAATGCTGAAGAACAAAAACTGCATCTATGAAATACCATGTGAATGTGGAAGGAAATACATTGGTGAGACCTGTTGCCCTGTTGAACAGTGATTGAAGGAGCACAAACTAATGGTTAAAAGAGAAAAAACAGATGTGTCTACCATAGCAGATCATGTATGTACTAATGACTTTATGCTTAAGTGGGAAAATACAAAAATATTGGATAAAGAGGAAAAAATGCATAGAAGAAAATTCAAGGAAGCTGCTCATATGACAATGATAAATAATCCTATAAGTCAACCCAGTGTGGCAATACACAATGTATGGAAGCCTCTAATTAATCTTGCTCTTATGAAAAAATTAAAAAAATTAGACTCATTAAAAAATAAATAAAATAAAATAAAATTGAAGGAGTCAGGAGGATTTGAACCAACCCTCATATATAAATATATCAAATTTCTACTATATGTTGCCTTTGACAGAATAGCTCAGTTGGTAGAGCGTTTGCCTTAAATTCGATATACAAGAATCTAAAGGTGCAAGTTCAACCTCTAAGCGAATATTGTCACTGTGCATATAGGCTAGCAACACCTGAAGAAGAGTGGAGAATAATTACTAACCTGTATTGTCTATTTGTGTGTTATTACTAACAAGTTGTTTGTATTTGGAAAGTTTAAATAAAGTTTAAAATTTTCTATACATTCAACATTCACTCATAAATGATGGAAATGGTCCAACATATCACATCTCCTTAATCATAGATATTGAAAATAAGTCAAGAACTTAAATTAACAACATAAAATTCTTGAGATTCCTTTCTAATTAAAAACCAAATCTTGCAAAAAAAAAGAATCAGTTAATTGCATTGATTTGATTTTTCTTTTTCATTAAAGATAGATAAAAAAACAACTCTTATTAATTAAAAATAAATTTGTTCTTCCCTCTCTTTTATTTTTTTAAAAAAATACTCTTAAATATATTTAATGTTTGAGAATGTTCATACTTAAATAATGACCCCCTAAAAAAATAGGTCCAATAAAATTTAAATATTTTCCCCCATTAATAAAATATTTTTTTTATTCTCAAACCTGAGGAACATGCTGCCAACTATTTAATTATTTTTTTTTTAGTGCACCTATGTAATCAACTGGTAGCAATATGTAAAAAATAACTGAATAACTGAACAGGAAGTAACTGATGCTTCAGTGAGTTATACAACATAAATAAACTCTTCAAAATACAGATATAACGGTTATAGAGTTGACAAAGATTATGTTGTTGAGATGGGATGGAGCAGAATTTGGGAAAATTTAGAGTGAGGAATGGAAAATAAAGTGGCTATCAGGTTCATCTGGGCATAATTGCCGAGATATTCTTGACTTCGTTTAAGAAGCCACAATACATCACATCACACCTGATTGTTTAAGGAGAAGCCACAGTGCATCACATCTTATATGTGCTTGATTTATCCATGTAATTTTAATGAGAGAGTAAACTCGATCTATTGATTGTTTATATTTATAGTATAAATGATAAGAATCACCCTTTAAATATTCAGAGCATGAAAGCTGAGCTTTAGTTAAACAACCTCTAAATATAAAATTAAAATTCTGTTTTAATATCTGTAAATAATAAATTAGATTATATGTAACTAAACAGAAAGTATCTGGCCCTTATAATGAAATGTAAATGAACTCTTCAAAAGATAGGTCCTGAAAGTAAAAAGCCAATAAACTCACCATGCTAGCTGATACACATTGTTAAGCAACCTATCCAAGTTAGCTGCACTAACAAGAATGTATGAAATGGGCATTAGAAATATTGTGGAATAGAAAGAATACCGTGCTGAAAAACATAAAACTGGGCTTGATTCAAATTTTTGTGCTTATTTCAGGATTTAAAAACAAAGTCAGTTGTGATGGGACTTAGATTATGGCTTTAATCATCTTTGCTTGATTACTATGTGAAAGAACTTGTTAAGAGTATTTGAGAACCATTAAAGGATAATGCCATATATAGTTTATTGCAGTGGTAGATTGCAGAATCTGGAATGCAAGATCTATGGATTGCATGTCCACCCCATCACTTCCAGTTCTCAAATTCCTTATGAACTATTAAGCATTACACTAATAAACATCACATGATCACCAATACCTATAGTGAGTTTTTGACTGTTTTAGGCATTACACTAAGTAATTGTTATTTATTATAATCATAAATTGGTGTTCCAAATCCTAGCTCAAAACAATTAGTGTTACTATTTGTTTGTAAGTGAAAAAAAATTGTTTTATTAATACCAATCTGTTCAAACTGCATTTCGTGAGCCACGTGCTGACCTCTAGGTGGTTCAATGTGGGTCTCATGATACTTTTAAATAAAATCATTATATAATTTATATTAGCATGATGTATATATTTTCTTTTGAAACCATATATGCTTTATTCTTTTGCAGTGGTAATTTTCTAATGATTGTTTACATCAACTTCAATGGTTTTATTGTCATTGTTTCCTGAATATATAATTTGTGGTTTAAACTTATTTGTTCAGCTTTTGTTTGGACTTCATGCTTCCATTTTTAGTAGTTTTAATTCAAATATCATATTTTACTTTGACTTTTGAACATCAACTTCTGCTACATTAATCAAACATTATAAATAATTATTTTTAATTTATATTCAGAAAAATAAAAAATTATTGATCTAAATATCCTCATTTTAAAAGAAACTTCTTGTAAACAGATGTCAATTTTTGGGATAATGTATTTTTGTGAATCATTATACTCAACAATTGTAAAATCAAAACATCGAGCACAAATGGCGAATGAATATCTCATGGAGATATTGCATGGTTTGTTAACATTTTATTGATTTTGTTCTCACTTATAAAATATGTTCTCTTGAATTTTTACACAATAAAAAAAATTATATGTCAAATATTTGCTTCTGTTAAATATTTCAGAAATGTAATTGTAGCTCTTGAATATATCTCAGTTTTGGACATGAAATTTGGCCACCCCTGCATTAATAAGTTCTAAACTAAATTTAGATCTACATTTGTTTAATTATATAAAGAGACAGTTGTAGGTCAAATTCTTAGTATCAAACCAAAGGAGACATGAAAAAGAAATTACTTCACATTTTGTTCTGATTTGAACTTTGTATTTAGAGTGAAAAAACGAATATGCTAATTATTAAATTACAAATTAACTAGCCTTTAAATAACCCAGCTCAAATATCTAATAGCCTTTCTTAGAAGAACAATTAAAAAGTTTGCCACCAAATTTAACAATTATCAAATACTGAGGATTTGAGCAGTTTTCTCCCTTGTTTTACCCTCTAGACAAAAAAAAAGATAGCCATTTACCAACCAATATTGAATGGTTAACTGATCTGGCTACCTGAAGACAAAATCTTTAAGTTTACATGGACTGAATTTGAACTTAGGTTTTTTAGACTTACTAAGAAAATGTCCTATCACTATTCCACAAAGCCTTTCATTTATAATATTTATAATTAATCACAGTTTTAAAAAAAGTATAACTTGTTTATTTCAAGAAAATTGTTTTAAAACATTTTCCATCAACGTTTCAGTTCAGTTACATTTTTTGTTTGTTGCACTTATAATAAAGAGGGCACTGTTGTCATTGTGTAGTGAGTCACTCAGGTTTCAGTGCATGCCGTAGAAAGCACTCCATTAGTCATTAACAATTATTTGAAAACCTGGTTTATCATGTTTATCTTGGAAATCTATGCTATTCATTTGACTTTCTTTTCTAATACGAGAACTCTCCATTTTATTCCATCTTCATCTTGTATTCCTTCAGGGACATCAGAATCTCTGAAGATAAAAAATATATATATAACTAAACAATAAAAACAAATTATAATAATAATTATTTATTTAATTTTATTTTAATTTGATTACAAGTGAGAATAAAATCTATATGCAAAGCAAATGCTTTTCATAGGTGTTTTATAGATATTATATAAAAGTAGTTGACATAATCTTAAAACTAGAGTGTACACAATAATAAGGTAATAATATAATAATGGTGATAATGATTTTATTATTCAGTTCAATGTTTATTAACATGCAAACATGTAGTTCAATGAAACAGACCAAAGAAAATTTGAAAGTAATTGCAGCTATTTGATAAATTAAAAATATCAACATTCCTGAAGAATGTATTATAAAAGTAAGGCAATCTAATTAATGTAGATCTTTTCAAACAGTCGAAATTAAAATGAGGTATATAAAGCCTTTATTTTTGCTATTCAGTTTGAGGATTCTGTATAGTATCTTTGTCTGCAATTCAGTAATATTTATTTTCCTTTTAACTATTTTTTGCAACATTAATAGGTCACTTATAAGTCTATTAAATAAATTATTACACAGAGGCAAAACTCTCCATACAATAGCATCACTAAATTCAAGCCAGAGTAAACAATGGATAAAGGAAAGTTTGTGCACAAAATCCTATCTAATGCCTCTGTGTAAACAGCTTGTGTAAGCATAAAGAATGGTGATCATGTGATGTTTAGTGGTTAAATAAATTATCCAAATTTCCTGATTTCTTTCACAGTGCTCAACTATTATGAAACTATAAATAAATACATCTACATTTCTTTGTCAGAAAAATAGAGAATAAAGTAGTACAGCTGCCTTATCATAAGCCTGGAACTTAAATAAGGCTTAGTTTCTTTGATATAATTTAATTTCAAATTTTAACTAATATTTCTCCAATTACATTTGGCTTTACTCATTCTTGAAGTACTTACCAGAGAAATTGGTGATGTTGTACTATTTTATTTTGGACTTTTTAACAATGAAATATGCAAGTATTTATTTATATTTTCATAGCCTATGAAAGATGGTCAGGGTTGCTTTATTTAAATATGCTTTAGCACTATGCTTATTAAAATATGTGTATAAATATATAATGCAGATGAAATATCCACTATATTTTGTTCAAAGTTTCCCTTGCTTATATCATACATCGATTATCATAACACATTTTGTTGAAAAGCTGTGATTACAATAAAATATGTATTATTAATTGAACTGCAGTGGAGAGTACTTTTTAACACACGTATATAACACAAACATCATTTTATTATTATAGAATGCATATATAAATTAAGATTATACACAGAGGCAAAACTATATAAAGAATGCTGATCGTGTAATGTTTATTGGTTTAATTAAGATTATAATATAAAGAAAATTAAAAATAAATGTAGTTATTAATAAGACATTAAGGGAGCACATTTACATACATATTTACTGAGTACCTTATCTTTAATTTTTTTAATTCTGATTTTCCTCACAGATAAATGTGCTCTGGGTAATATCCTTTTATTTCAATAACTTTTTTCCTAATAATAAAATAATAGCAATCTTATTATCATCCAATTATGCCTTCTCTGGTTGTTTGGATGTTTTTAAATCCATATTGACATTATAAATGTTTTTAAATTTTGTAAAACTTATAGCACTATGCTTAGAAAGCAATTGCAAATCTAATTCAGAAAGGATAATAAAATGAAGCTTTCAACATAAACCAAAAAATGTTACTAAGAAACATGATCATGGATGGTATTCTGAGATGAAGAAATAGCTACTGACATAATGTAAAATTTATACATTTTGTTGTTACACAAAATATAAGTACAACCATATTTAAAAAAAAGCTTTATATTATATAATTAGCAAGATATGCGTAGATAACCAAGCCAAAGCACATACTGATGCAAAATCAATTTTCTACAAACATGAATCTAACCTACACCACGCCTTCAAACCTACCTCTGCCAACATTGTCTGCTCTGATCATAATAATGCCAAACACAAAGTGAAAGAAGCCTGACACATTGCCAGAGATAAATATACAATCAACAAAAAAGACGTTTCTCAAAAATGGTCAATATAAATAATTTATTTACCATTCAAATAAGCAAATTTTCTATTGTGATTTATTCCCTAATAATTTCTTCTCATGGTCAGTTCCATGATCATGATTAATTATTAATGATAAATAGTCAAAAACATATTGGGCATATCTTGCTAATTATATAATATAAAACTTTTCTCTAAATATGGTTGAATGTATATTTAGAATTATATTTACCAAGATTATATTTAGAATTATATTTACCAAGATAAAGGTCACTAAATTCTTGAAGCTAAATTTAAAAAAAAAAAACAACATGATCTCCTACTGCATTCTGAAGTAGAAAAATGTCTGCTGCCTTATCATGAAACTTATTAAATATATGAATTTTAATGTTTTCCTTTGGTTATTTATATTTGTTAAAAAACATAGAACAGTGTATATTGGTAAAGCATATATCACAGCTTTATAATACACATATATATATATATAATGATTTATAAATAGACTGCAAAGCAAAGGCATCCCATCAGTCCCTTTTAGAAGAAGAGGTCAGCTTTCCTCAAACTTGCCAATCCCCAGATAATGAGAATTTGGGTGTTTTTTCATTCTTAACCTATTTTCTAGCTAAGAATAGGAAGATACCTATGTAGTACATAATCTCTTTAAAAAGGATGTTTACAAATAGAAAAATGAAAACTATTTACAAAAAACTAAGACTATGCATTAAACAAAATGGCTGTCATATTGAGCAAGTTCTGTAAATAAAGGTTTTCTTCCCTTCATCTATCCCCTATGATTCTGGACTTATGGAACCTCCTGTTTAAATAATAAAAAGATAATTTTAAAAAATATTATGGAAATAGGCATACCTCACTTCAATAAAATCTTCTTTATTAAATTCTGGAAAGAAAACATCACATTGAAATTCTGCCATCACATGTGTATAATAAATCCTGTAAAAATGTTCTGATTCTAGCGCCATCTATATAATTTAAAAAATTTTTAAATATATTAAATTATTTTATAAAAAGAAAAACCCAGACATTTTACTATTATTTGTATATAAAAATTAATTATATATTTTTTTATAAAAATATTTATTAAAATTCATTTAGTCATACCCTGTATAGAAATATATAGAAACTTACAATCATATATATGGCATTTGATGTGTACGAACATGTGTCTGTAAATCAAACTTAATATCATCAGCTACTCAGAAACCAAATGACAAACATAAAACACAAAACACAACATTCAAATGTCTTCTTTGCAGCAACTCATTGTAATTGACAATGCAGAGCCTATAAACCAATTTATTTTTAAATAAGTTTTGTCATTAAATAAACAACTAAATATGTAAATATTAATCAATTAAATACTATATAAATATGTGATCTATTATTATTTATGTACAAGATATGTTTTAACCTGTATCACATGCACCTTGAAATTTATAACAGTAAAGCAATATCATTTTGCCAATAAAGGGATAGCGACTTTTATAAAGATAAGAATGGCCATCTTATCAATCTGAAGCATCCTTACTTTGGGAGTGTGAAGTTGTTGTTCTTTTCACTGTTTAAGTCCACTATTTCCTTTACCAATTAATCTTCACGAAATATCTTGTGATTTACAGCGAGTTAATGTTGCAATCTTAATACTGGAAAATCTATAAACTATTAGTAAATCACAAGATTTCACGAAGGTTAATTGGTAAAGGAAATAGTGGACTTAAACAGTGAAGAGAACAACAACTTCATGCTCCCAAATCAGGATGCTTCAGATTGGCCTATATAAGTAGAAATTTAAGTTAAAGATAAGATGGCCACTCTTATCTTTTTAAAAGTTGCTATCATGTGTAGTGGCTCAAGAGGTCCCTCTATCAGCAAACTATTGTTTGATTATTATAAATTTCAAGGCACATGTGATACACGTTAAAGCATGTCTTATAAGTATTTACATATACTTCCTGTACACTCAATAAAATATAATTACAACTCTATTATTATTTATTTAAATTTTATATATGGTAATATTTATTGAAAAGTCAATTAAACTTCTTGCAGGATATGTCATGCAAAAGGTTTAGTTGCATTTTTCCACAAGAAATTTAGTTGATTATAGATTTCTATAGAAATCACATATGATATTCATGCATAAAAATAAAAAAATACATACATGATGCCACAAAACCAATAATGATGAAAAAACAAGATAGAATAATGCACAAAATGGTATATAAATAAAGACAAATATGTAAAATAAGTAGAATATTGTTTTATGGTTTTTGATTTTTATCAGCGTAACTCTCGTCTCCATCATATTGCAATTATCCACCAATGCAGAAACTAAGACCATCCTCTCTCATTACGCATGTATTTCGTAAATAATTTTCATGAATCAGATGAACTAAAGACATGAAACATATGAATCTTTACAAACATCTTGATAGTTTGATATCACTCTTATGCAAACAGGGATTGGTTTTTATGCATTATTAATATTGTATGGGAAGATAAACAATTATTGGAATATAGATTTTATATTCAAGGTTGTTTTTAACAATCAATTCCACTACCTTATCAAATCATGCATCAATATGGAAACTCTGGTCTTTCTTATTATATATGCTTTTTGTAAATAATCATCACCAAAAGGTATGTACAAATATATATTAATAAAGAGAATATATTGACATATTTATACCTTAATTATAAATAATAATAATAATAAACTATATACTCAGAGAATATATTGAGATAAAAACCCCATAGACATTTTTTTCAGTTTTGTACTTATATACTATGGCTTATAATTGTTAAAAAGTATTTCATGGTGTAGTGGTTAGGATTTTGACTTTTCATGCCCACAACTTGGATGTTCAAATCCAAGTGAAATTTGGAATTTATTCAACTGTCAAAAAAGCTTAGGAATTTTCTTTTAGATAGTTGCTGCATAACTATTTCATGAGACATTCACTTATTGAATGACAAACAAAGTAGCTACTATTATTATCTATAGATTAAATCCAAGGGAAAAAAAACTATTCAGTATTTGATTAATTTTATGTCTATGACTTACTTTGCCATTTCTCTCTTAAGAAATTTTAGGAGAGATCTTTTCTAGTTCCAGCCTATTTAAAAGTAATCTTATGTTTTCCTTATAAATTAATTAAAGTAAGAATAGATACTAATATAAAAAATATTAGCATCTATATGCATTTGAAATGGAATAAAATATTTTATTTAATCTTCCAAATGAATTGATAGTTTTGACTATTTAATAATCTTTCTTATTATCATTTTCAACTATTATCAATTCGCTAAAAAATTAAGGCATCTCTAAGTTCAATCCATCAAATACAAAAGCAATTGTGATTTGTAATTGTCAGACGTTGCTTGTAAACATCCTGATAGAAAAATTTGCAGCCTAAATAATTTTTCAAAGGTCACATGTCAAACAAATATGAAAAAAAATTTTTTTTTAAAAATGGCAGTCATTTTGTCCATTTTATTCAAATTATACAACAAATAACAAAACATTTTAGAAAATAAATCATGAATGAGATTAAAAACATGTCAGAAATCTGAATTGTATGAAAATCATAAAAAAATAATAAGAATAATTGTTAAATATGCTGAAATTTAAATTTTAAATAATATGGAGGAATGTCCTATTACAAATATTTAAATTATATAATGATTTAATAGTTTATTAAAAAATATTCTCCATATTGTTTTTGAGCGATTCTCTTTTAATTAATAAAAACATCAATTGAAGAATTATGCTATTAAAAATGGATTTCTTATGAGATTACAAACAAATTTGTTTTTCCAGAAGTAATAGTAAAGTCATAGATGTGACTCCGTCAACAGCCAGTTTCAAAACATGAACTACATAAATTAATAAATTTAACACAGGAAGTGATCATCGATTAGTAAGGGGTAAGATACATGTTAATGTAAAACTAGAGAGACAAAAATTATTAAGAAAAACTATATTTACAGTTGATATTCCTAATCTTCAGAAACATTCTAATGAATTTAAATTAGAACTTACAAATCGGTTTCAAGTATTAGTAGATTTTGAACATGATTCAGATTTGAATGAAATTAATATGAAAATAACTGATACACTTTTAAAAACTGCAACAAAGATAGCTGGTAGAAAAAAGCAGCAATTGACTAATAAAATTTCTACTGAGACTAGAGAACTTATGAAGAAAAGAAGGAATATGAAGATATGCAAGAATGATGCATTAAAAAGAATTGAATATCTCGAATTTTGTAAAATGGTGCAGAAAAGAGTTGAAAATGATATAAGAAAGTATAACTGTGAACTAGCAAGAAAAGCTGTAGAAGAAAATAAAAGTCTTAAGAATGTAAAACAACATTTTGGTATTGGTAGGAAATTTATATCTGCAATAAGGAAAAAAGATGGAATTATTACTAAAAAGAGGGATGACATTATGAAATTGGTAGAAGATTTTTATCAAGAATTATATAGTAATAAAGAACAAGTACCTCCTATATCTATAACATCTTCCGAATTGCCCAGAATTTTAAATGAAGAAGTGAGAAATGCAATTAAATGTATGAAAAAAGGAAAGGCTCCAGGTAATGATGGAATTATAATTGATATATTAAAAGAAGCAGGTGAAGAAACAGAAAAATTATTAGCAAAGTTATATACCAAATGTCTAAATGATAAAGATGTACCGGATGATTGGAAGAATGCAGTAATAATATTAATATTTAAAAAAGGTGATAAAGAAGATATTAGAAATTACAGACCTATCAGCCTTTTATCAGTTTTATATAAAATTTTTACCAAGATAATTACAACTCGTCTAGAGAACCTTGGATTTTCACCAACCAAGAGAACAAGCTGGATTTAAAAGTGGTTTTAGTACAGTAGATCATATTCAAGTATTGAGAGAAGTTATAGAAAGGACAAATGAATATGAGTTGTCATTATGTTTTGGATTTGTAGATTATGAAAAGGCATTTGATTCTATAAACATTTCTTCAGTGATTAAAGCATTGGATCATCAAGGTATAGATCCAGGATATTGTCATATTTTAAAGAATATTTATAAAAATGCAACAGCAACAATTAGATTACATAATGATACTGGGAAAGTCAACATTGAGAAAGGTGTAAGACAAGGTGACTCCATATCTCCAAAACTTTTTACAGCAGTGCTGCAAGAAGTATTTTGTGGATTAAAATGGGAAACTAAAGGAGTGAAAGTAAATGGAGATTATTTAAGTCATTTAGATTTCGCAGATGATGTAGTTGTTTTTGCAAATAATGCTTCCGAGCTGCAGGAAATGTTGCAGGAGTTATCAGATGAAAGTAGGACTAAAGATAAATGTTAAAAAGACTAAAGTAATGTTTAATCGATTTGCTCCAAATATGAAAATAAAGATTGATTATGATGAATTAGAAGTTAAGAGTTACAAATACCTTGGTCAGATTATTAATACAGATGGAAACATAATAGAGGAAATTAATCATAGAATTAAACTTGGTTGGAGTGCTTTTGGTAGAAATAACTTGATATTAAAAGGAAATATGCCTATGTGTTTGAAAAGAAAGGTTTTTAACAAATGTGTTTTACCAGTTCTTACTTATGGATCTGAGACTTGGACACTTAATAGAAGATCAATACAGAGACTTCAGACCACTCAAAGAAGTATGGAGAGATGTATGTTGGGAGTAACAAGAAGAGATCGAAAACGCAATATATGGGTAAGAGAACAAACAGGTGTTACTGACCTCATTGAAAAAATTAAAAGATTGAAGTGGAGTTGGGCTGGACATATTGCTAGAAGAGATGATAATAGATGGACAATTGAAATTTTAAACTGGATTTCAAGAGATTGTAAAAGACCCAGAAGGAGACCACATGTAAGATGAATGGATGAAATAAGAAAATGTGTAGGGGTGATGTGGAGAAGAGAAGCTAAAGATCGGAGAAGATGGATTAAACTTGGAGAGACCTTCATCCTGCAGTGGATTGATAATGGTTGATAATGATGATGATGATATAAATGGCTATCATCGCAGGATTGAAGGACTTAGTAAAGCCACTAGAAAATCTATCTCTTGAGTGGAATTTCTATAGGTTCCTGTATAGTATTTTGTTTATAATTAAGCCTTAAAAAAATTCATACACTAACTGAATAAATAGGAGAAAAATAATTAGTAGAAAAAAATAGCATGATTAATTAAATCAATCCTCAATTAGCCTAATCACATAATTTCCACCCCTGTGCTATACTGATGATCAATTTGACTCAAATTATAAAAATGGAAAAAGAAAAATGAAGAACTTCCTCATGTATATCACTAAAAACTGCAAAAGATACTTGTAGAAGACCAGACCCTGCAACTCTGCTCCTGAAGTTATAAAAAACATGAACTTGTATGGCTTCACTCCAGTCTGGAATTAACATTTACGATGTACCTATATAGCAATTGTAGGTGTAAGTAAATGATTTGACTGTTTATTATGCATATATAAATCAATATTTTATTTGTGACTGCAGATAGGAATTTGTTATTTATTAAAAGGGAACCCCAAAAACTGAGAAAAGTCCACTTCAAATAGCTGTTGTTATTATGTGAATATTTATATGACAAATGAGCATGGATGAGCTACTCCCTAATATTTATCACTCAAGATGGTGAGTTTACTGGCTTTTTACTTCTGAGTTTAAAATCAAAAGTCATCATGGTTTTTCTTCTAAATTGTCTAACAGATCTTAACTGAAACCCTAAGTAAGTATTCTTAAAGACAGTGTGAGTATAAAATATCTCATTTTTTAACTGATATTTCCAATTATGACAGACAAAACTAAATTATGGTCTTTATTCATAAGAGGCTGTAAAGTCACCAACCAAGACATAACTTGACAGATTATCTGATTTTGAATTAACCTGAGCTGTTATTTAATGTTGACAAATACAGGTCATTTTCAAGTGAGGAATTGCATGAACTATCTAATATTAAATGGAATATTGTTGAACTTTGTGAAATTAGAAGAAAGGATGAAAAAATAATTAACTTAAAAAGTAGATTTGCACTTTATTATAAAGGTGAAAATATTGGAAGCAACAGTTGAAGTAGGATTCATTATAAATAAAAAGTGGAAGAACAACATTATGAAGATTAATGGCATACCAGATAGAGTGGCGACCTTAATTGTTTAACTTTCTTCCAAAGAGTAAGCTTGTGGTTAAGACCTGTAGAGGTCCCTACCTTCATATTTTCAAGTGCACATACTTAAAGGTTTAATGCCTTAGTAAATATTAATGAAAGATATCAACAAATAATTCAGTTTTACTCCATAACAAATTCACATTGTGATAGAGAAGTAGATAATTTTTATATGGATATACAAAATGCTTTTCATCAGATCAAACAACATTTTAAAATTGTAATGAAAGACTTTGAGACTAAAATTGATAAACGATTGAAAAATTATAGTGTTATAAGTAAATCTGCTATGGTGACAGAAATGGTAATATCACAGATGTGGACTTTGCTGGAAAAAAAATTAGAAAAAAGAAACCCATTCGTTTTATGTTATTATTATTTTTTTTTTTTTGAGAACCATGAATTAGAAAAAGTAAACAATAAATATCTTGCACAGATTATTACTAAAGATCAAAACAATGGATGAAATTAATCATAGAATTAAATTTGAATGAAGTATTTTTAATAGACATAACTTGTAATTAAAAGAAAATATGCTTATATGTTTGAAAAGACAGATTTTTAATATACATATGTGTACAGATTTCATCAATTCTTACTTATGGATTTGCAAAAGCAATATGGAGACTTCAGGTCACTCAAAACAATACATAGAGACATACATTAGGAGTAACAAAAAAAGAAATACATTGGTGAAAAACAAACTGATGTCAATAAAATAGAGAATGAAATAGGATTGGAATGACAAATTAATAGAAAAGATTGGATTCCAAGAAATTGTAAAAGACCTAGAAAAAGACCAATGTGAGATAAATAGATAAAATAAGGAAGTTTTATAGTGCAATGTGAGAAACAGAGGTGGAAAAATTGTATTAAATCTGAATAGAACATTTTACAATTGATAATGATTGAAAAATGATGATAATAATTTTATTCTTAAACTAATACTTAATAACAGTCAAATACATATTATATATTATAGTGAGATATAGAGGATTCATAAATTAAGCAATAATCAAAAACAAATGCAATGAAATATGGACTGATAAAATTATCAAAATTCACATTGGGTTGCCAAATATACCTGAATGAAGGAGTTGTATAACAACTATAAGAGATAACTTGTCATGCATTGCAACCCAATGGTGCACCAAATATAATAAAAAAGGATGACTATTATTTATGAAGTACATATTAGAATATACTTGAATATACATACATTAATGTGCTCAAAGAATTTGAATATTTTTTTTAAGAATAGATATTTCCTAGAGATCAGCCTAAAAAGTAATGTGATTGATGATGGTGGTCCAAATTTGTAATAAATGATCAAGTCTTCATAGTATCATCAATGTCTCTAGTTATTGGACTCTTACTACAATACACACAATCCCATTATAAGTTCATTATTTCCCACAACATTGAAATTCTTATTAAACATGACTTTGATTTTCATATAATGAGCATATAAAGATAAAAATTTAATACCACACATATATGACATGGATATCCCAAATGTAGAATGGTATGACAAATAACTTTTAGTTTTATGTGTTTGATTTAGCAAAAACAAATAATTTAATAAAGCCATTGTACAGATTAAAATTCAAATGCTAGCACATGTAAGCATTCCAGTCGGTGTACAACAACCCAATTCAAAGGTCAAAATACTAATTTTATAGATAAGACAAAAATTCATTATTTTGATTATCTAGCTAATTCATTTACATATCGGTCATTATTAACATATGATTTTTAGGTTTGTATAAATTCTAGATAGGAGCAAATCTGGGGGATGGGGACTGTGAGGAGAGAATTTGATAAAAGAAAAATCTACCCCCTGCTAATCTCCTATTGTATTTGCAAATAAAAAAGGTTCCTGAAACCATATAAAATATCAAAACTCAAAATTCTGATTAATTCAAAAATTATATGAAAAGTATATACATCCTAAATACTTTTAAATAAGTATTTTAAATAAAACACACTAATTTAACCCAATTAAAGAAAATAGAAGTAGACTTACGACTTTTTTAGATAGCATATTAATAGTATCACCTACAGCTCCAATAGTTGTAACTGGATATTTAAATATGACCCCATAACAGATCTATGTAAATGAACTAATTGAGCTCAAAACTTGAGTATTTTTTTGAATTTCAGAAAAAATATGTTGGCTAAATGCATAAGTTGCATTAGTTCCAGCTTTAAATTAGTCCTTCTTTATGAAGTAACGGTCAGAAAGTGGTCTGAAGATTTTCTGCTGTCAATTTATTGTTCACGCCTACATTAGATGGCGCTAAAGTAGCGTGATAACAATTACTCTTGGATTTGATATAGAAAAAATAATTAACTTTAATTCATAGTCCTCTGATGATAATTAATATATATGTGAAAGTAAATCAAAAATTATCAGCACTCCAGTTATATTAAAAATTCTGTTACATACTATCTTAATGGCACTTTCCATGCAAAGCTGCTGCTGCCATCCCAACCACTACTCTGCATTTTAAATATGTTATATCAGTTCAAATGTGACTGCAATATGAAAAAGAATAGCTGCCCCAATTGTGATTTGCCTGAAAGATTAATAGCATGCTGTGTTTGGAGCCTGAAAGAGTGTCTAGTGCTAATGTTTATTGAAGACTTTATGCACAGTATGGAAAAAGGGTTTTTAGAAGTATATTCTTATTTGTCTCCTTTCACTTTCTTTGCATTTTTTCATATATATTGCTTTATGAGGGGAGTTATTGTAAGCAATATATATGAAAGTGTTTTGTCATGAAGAATGTAAAAAACAGTATGGAACGAAACAAAACATCCTCGATCACTAACTAAGAAAAAGATCAAAAGTCAACTACCAGCTGGAAAACTGATGCTTATAGTTTTCTAGGATCTGTAGGACCAGTATTGGAACACTATTAAGAAAAAACTTAAGGGAATAAATCAACTAATGGCTAAGTATCATACATTTATTAATTACTTTATCATACTTGGTTAGAAGAGTTGCCGACCGGAGCTTAAGGGGCACAGATCACTCTGTCATTTCCAAATCATAAAGCATTTCAATTATTGTTAATAGCCATTTTTAACATTCTGTTTATTGAAAGATAATCTAATTATAAGGGACTTGAACTCAGGCTTTCAAACTCCATGCATCTATCCAATCCATATTATACAACCAATACGCATGACCACCTACATGTGAAAAAGATAAATGGTCTCCAATACATGGATTTCATACTGAAAGATTATATGCAAAGTAAATTCTACAGAACCATTTAAAGTATTATTTCTAAATAAAATTTGGGTTATTTTTACAATTATCAAAACAAAGCACCACATAATCCTACCTGATTTGCATTTAAGCTGCATTTCAGCAGTAATATGTAAATCAATAGGCCAAGATATATTTTGGTGAATGTCATTCTTATCCACAACTGGCAAAGTTAGATTAAATTAATTTCTAGCTACACTCATGAAAATAGGTAATTGCAATTTAGTGTCAGACTTGAATGTTTAGGTGAATAACTTGTCTTGAAGTTAAATATTAGGTCATTAGAAAATTTTAAGCACTTCACTTGAATAACATAATACACTTAAAATATGGTATTGTATGAATATACTTCCAAAAATAGTGATTCCCAACAGAATAACCTTAAACTTGATACCTGATTGTTGCATATTTGTAGAATTGGTTCTAAGCCAATAAACATCACATGATCACTATTTCTTAGGCTTGCTCTTAACTGTTATTAAAACAGGCAAAACTCTCTATACGTATTTCCACTCAGTGCAAGCCAGAATAATCAATGGATGCCAAAAGGCTTGTGCATAAAATCTCCATCTGAGTAGGCACTGGATGGGGATTCTATGTACAAGCCTTCTGGCATGCACTGAGTGGAAATATGTAGAGAGTTTTGCCTATAGAATTGTTTCTGATAGTGAATATTTTCATGCAGAATCCTCATTCTGAAAATTAAATATCAGTTCAAAACAAATTCTCAAAATTAAAAAACAACTACTACATAAACATTAAAAATGAGTGTAACCAAAAAATGTGCAGGTTGAACCTTTGTTTTCTTCAGTGATATTTCACACGGAATGCTTTACAATTTTAGTATACACAGCATTTTGGAACTAATCAAGCACCATTTCTTGATTAATTCCTTAATACAATTAATAAATGATAATAAATTTTATGGCTAATTGTTTGGGAAGTAGGATTGTAATACAGTATCTAAATCATGGGTTAGGCACAAGTTCCATACACTTGATCTTACTAAATTCTTTTCTTGAACTTCCCATAGTTGAGGATCAATGTAATGCTTAGTAAGGAAAATAGAGGTTGTTTGGAAAAACTGATTACATTTTCAGTAATAATGCTATTGAAATAATAACACATTCAATTATTCACTCCATAGTCTGCTGTAGTTAGCTTGACTCTAGCTTTAATGATGTTTGGCAAAATTTTTAATCTTATAAGGGAGCCAAATACTGGCAAAGTTTTGGGACCTTTAGTGTTCCTAGTAATGTGTCATATTTTAAAATGCTCTGCTTCTATAGAGAAATATGTTATTTGTTTAGCAATAACTTAATGAAGGTATTGTAATTCTAATGCAATTTCCCAGCATTTTCTTAAGATCTTCAATAATTAAACAGGCAAAACTCTCCATTCAGTAGTGCCACTCAGTGCCAACTAGAGTAATCAATGGTTGCCAGAAGGCTTGTGCATGAAATCCCCATCTAGTCCCTACTCATCCAATAGCCCCATACAAAGATCACAAGCCAGAAACTAGTCTGGGGATATTGGATGAGTAGGCATTAGATAGGGATTTCATGCACAAGCCTTCTGGCATCCATTGATTACTCTGGTTGGCACTGAGTGGCACTACTGTATGAAGAGTTTTGCCTGTTTAATAACAGTTATATACTGGCATAAGAAATAGTGATCATGTGATGTTTAGTGGTTTAAGATCTTCAATACTAGAATAAAGCATTCTACTGCTTAGAGTTTTTAAATAAACTTCCATTTTGAATTCAAACAATACAAATAACTTTTTTAAAATCTTCAATATTTTAAGCTCAACATTTTACTGGTTTAAATTAAGACTACATAACTGCACTCCACTACACAAGAATCCTTTAATTCTACATTGTCCTTATTGCAATAAATTTACTTCCAATTACCCACCAACTCCACTTTCAGATATGACTGTGAAATGTACTTACCTTATAAATATTATTACCACCTAGAACAAAAATATTTTCAATATTGCCCCTGGAAACTAAATCTTGCATAATTTCTACACTGTTTTCAAAACTTCTGGCAATGTGAGCTCCTTCAGGCACAGTCCTAAAAAAATAAATTAATTTACAAGATATTATAAGAGAAAACAAAAGTTGAACAATAAAAACAACCTATTATCCATAATGATTATATGTTTTATGGTTGTCTATTTTGAACTATCATATATAGTTATAATTAGCAAAAATTAATATTCTATTCAAAAATTTGCAAAAGTTCTTTAAGATTGTATTTATCAGTTCAACTAAAATATTTTTCAAGTACTCAATTTTGAAATTACATTATAGTATTGAAAACAAATTATTTTTACTTGTTAGTGGAGTTTATTTAAACTTTTAGGAATATAATCCATCTTTTATTTATAGATTGTGTTGACAATAATTGAGGATTCATAGTTTAGATGAGTTTGAGATGATATCATGTGATTATAGTATTATTATGGTATGGGTCTGTGTTGGAAAAACATTCTTAATAAAATAATATACTCTTTTTCTCAATTTTAAATTAACAACACATTTCATTGTTACTACTTTTTTTTACAGTTTTGATTGTTTAGCAGCTCTTTTATTTATACTAATGTTCTATATATTCTTATAGTTTTGATTGTTTAGCAGCTCTTTTATTTATACTAATGTTCTATATATTCATATACATACATATATACTTAAACATAAATAATCACACTATATAAATATGTCTTTCTATTAATATACAATAAATTATTACACAATATAATAAAAATAAAATATTATATAACAGCAAAAACTGTGTTTATATTATAAAAATAATTCAAAAATATTTTTTTGACAAATAATTTTTGCGCTTATCAATGTGATGTAAACTATTTGAAAACTTCAATTTACATTGCTTACATAGTGACATCTATATTTGTTATACATAAAATTACCCAAAACCAATAATAATAATAACCCACTAAAACATCACATGATCATCATTTTCTATGTCTATACATTAACCAGTATCTAACCCTTTGTACAAACCTTATCACATTCATTTATTACCAAGGCTTGCACTGGATGGCACTACTGTATGGAGAGAGTAAGCCTACTATTTAAAGGAAAGGGTAAAGATCATAGAAAGTTAAACAGTTATAGACCGATAGAGGTAACATCAGTTTTATATAGTTTTCTTGTATATGGTGGCTGGAAGAGTTGCAAAATGGATTGAAGAAAATAATATACTGTGAGAAATGCAAGGAAGTTTTCAATCAGATAGGCATATAGGAGACAGTTTATTTGTAGTTATACAACTTATGGATATGAGTTAGGTATGCAGGTAGACAATTATATATGGTTTTTATAGATATAGAGAAGGCATATGATAGAGTAAATAGAAATAGGTTATGGGTAGGTTTAGAAAATTTGGGGAATGGATGGAGCTTTAGAAGATATTATTAAGAAATTATATGAAAATAATTACTATACATATCAATTAGGGAATATAGAATCAGTTAAAGTTAAAAATGGGGTGGGACTAAGACAAGGATACCCTATGTCACCTATTTCACTTTTGTTGTATTTGAGAGAAATGGAGAGAGCAATAGAAAGATTAGGAAGAGGGATAGAGATACCATTAATAGGTGGCAAGGAAATATATACATTATCTGGTCTTTAATTTGCAGATGATGTCTTTTTGAGTGCAGAAAGAAGAGAAGATATGGAAGTTATGCTGAGGATATGCACAAGGGTGGGTAAAGAGACGCAGATTAAGTTTAGTGAAGAAAATTCAAAAGTAATGATGATTAATACTGGGGAAGAGAAGACAAAGAATTTTTATTGGGGGATGTAAAGTTAAGTGTGGTGAATAGATATAAATATTTGGAAGTCATCTTAGGTAATCAGAGAAATTGCTTGGATGAATGGGAGAAAAAATTGATAAATGAAGCAAAGAAAAGAAAATGATTAATAAAGAAATTAACAGTGTTTTCATATAATAAATATAATGTAGTTAGAATTGTATGGAAAGGAGTGGCAGTAGCAGGGTTAACATATGATAATGATGTTTTATGTGTTAGTAAACGGGTATTAGATTACTTTGAAAAAGTACAAAGAGAAGTAGGAAGACATGCATTGCAGATATGTGGATGGCAAAGGAGGTAATTCAAGGAGAAATGGGATGGTCAAGTTTTTATATGAGGGATGCAAAAAGCAAAATGAAAATGTTTAATAGATTGCGGTTTATGGATAATAAAAGAATAGCCAAAATCGTATTTAATTGGGTTATGAATAAAGGGCAGGTAACAAGATGGGTGAGAAAGGTAATGCAATATGCAGAAGATTTGGATAAAGAATTTATGTCAGTATACTTGTACAAAAGGTAGGAAGATTGTGTTATAATTGTTGAGTGTTATAG
The DNA here is from genome assembly GCA_028023455.1 of Epiperipatus broadwayi. Classification (NCBI taxonomy): domain Eukaryota; kingdom Metazoa; phylum Onychophora; class Udeonychophora; order Euonychophora; family Peripatidae; genus Epiperipatus; species Epiperipatus broadwayi. The sequence continues at coordinate 1,435,131 of JAQFVV010012645.1, read as the reverse complement.
TGGTAAGGAATGGGATAGAAGAATAGATGCATTAATAAAGAATAGGAAGTTGGAGAGATGGAGAATAAAAAGTTTAAATATATATAGAAGTAAACAGAATATTAGGTGAGCATTAATTTATGATAATAGCAAGGAAAGTAGTTTACTGTTTAAGGCTCGAATGATAACTTTACGTGGATGATTTAGTCTGCAAGTTGTGTAAGGAAGGCATAGAAAATATTAGGCATCTATTATTTGAACGTAAATGCTTGAAAGCAGAAAGGATACAAATAATAAAGTTGTGGAAGAATAAATATAAGTAAAGTGATTATACAGAAAGTGGGTTATTGATTTTTATGCTGGGTTTGAAAAAAAATAAGAGGGAGTTAGATATAAAGCCATGGAGGAGCCAAAGATTATGTTGTGGAAATGGGGTGGAACAGGATATGGGAAAACTTAGGATGGGGAATGGAAAAGTAAGGTAAAATGGCTAACAGGTTTCTCTGGGCATAGTTGCTGTGAGATCCCTGACTCCATATAGGGAGAGGTCACAGTGCATCACATCGCATTACAGTTTAATAATAATAGTAATAAATAATCCAAATGCTTACAAATATAACATACAAAATAATTCATTTTATTTTCTCCTTTCTTTCTTCCTTTTCCCCTTCCGTTTTCAATTAAATTATTTACAAATATTATACAAAATGTACAGAGGAAGAAAATCTAAATAAATATATATTATATAATTTTCCACTCAAATTTAATTTTAATAAATTATTAATTAAATTAATTGATATTTTATATATATTCATAGTTATGTTGTTATAGTTAATATATTAGTTTCATACATTTTCCCTCTATTACATTCTTTAATATAGTTTAAAGATTTTATACTTTTACATAATTTATTTTATATCCATATTTTATAATTTATATATATATCCATATTTTAAATAATGAATATCTAATTCATATTTATTACCTCATCTAGTAATTGCATTAATGTTTTTTTATCTTTTGATTTTTTTTGTATCTTTGATCTAATTGTCCTTTGTATGTCCATAGTAAACATAGTGAAATTTCCACAATTAGTTGTGTATACACTTCCTTTTTTATATTTTATATCATTTATTTTATAATTACATATTAGTTTGTTTCGACTTTTACTATTTGACTATCATATGCTTATGTTTTTATCTATATAATTTTGATTTCTTATTAATATATTATAAATTTTATAAAATTACAAATGTTTTATTCACTTTTTATTAGAATATTATTATAATTACTTAAAACAGAAATATTATTATTTAATTTAGATGGTTTATAATTATGTTTCAAATCACACTTTATTGTTCATAAAACATTGTTAAAAATACATGGTTGAAAACTACATAGCTTCAGAACAAACATAGATATTATTGGTATAGTTCAAATGCATTGTTAGGCAAGATGTCTGATAAATGTAAATTTGTAAAGTGTATGTTTGCCTATGTTTCTATTTTCATTGTCTGAGGGTTTAGTACATCAGTTTAAAATATCCTTTGGACTATTCGATATACAGATGTGTTTAAAGGAGTGTTAAAAATGAAGTATGTGACATAAAAAAATGTTCTTATTACAGCAAAAGTAGATGGTTTATAATTAAATAGTATATTTTTAATACTGTTAGAGTTATATCCATAATGTTTGTATAATGTAAATTAAATCACTAAACATCACATGATCACTATTTTTTATGCTAGCACATACTGTTATTAAAACAGACAAAATGTTTCAATATAATTTCTTTATTATTATCTATATTAATCTCTATCTAAATATTTTATTTTAATGTTAAATTCTATTTTTATAAATTTAATATTATATTTATTATTACTAAATTCATTTTAGATATGATTCATAGTTTATTTGTTACCAGTTATTAATGTATTATCAATATATCTAGAATAATACATTATTTCTTGTTTTAAATATTGACGGCATTAACACATCTCATTATCCATCCTTTATGTATACTCTCATCTTCATTATTGTATTTAAAATATATACTATTATATATTAATGTTAATTCAATTTTTTATAATACATATTACATTTACATCAATTATGTTAAATTAGGTCATGTGACATCTGACTTGATTTTTTTGTAACATCAATTATGTTTAGAGATAGTTTAACATTTCTATACTTTTACGTCTTGTAATACTTAACATACTTTCTCTATAACTATTGTAAAGATACTTTGGTTTTAATTCACTTTTATATTATTTAATTTATTTAACACATCTGTGTTTTAATATAAAATTCCCCATAACCAATTATATTTGCTATTCATTTATTTAAATATTTGCAAAATTTCCATACAATAAAATTACAAAACTTAAAATAAATATTAATTCTTATTAAGCGCAATGTCAGCACGCTAAAGCTTTAGTACATGCGCCTTGAGTGCAAGAGAGTCCTCTACAAATCATAACACGAGATTCGACTTTATAAAGATAAATGTTTAATAGAAATAGTGGACTTAATCAGTGAAGAATTTATTAGCTTCATGCTCCCAAATCAAAATGCTTTAGATTTGCCTATATAATTAAGAAAAATAGGTGAGATAAGAGGGTCCCTCTTATCTTCATAAAGTCAAATCTCGTGTTATGATTTGTAGAGGTCTCTCTTGCTAAAATTAAGCACTCAAGGCGCATGTACTAAAGCTTTAGCTTTATATAAGTATTACGTGCTGACATTGTGCTTAATAAGAATTAATATTTATAACTTTAAATTGATTCAACATATTTCTAAATTTAATATCTGAATATTGACTCGTTGTAAATCGAAAGATTTCGCGAATCTTAATGTTTAATAGAAATAGTGGACTTAATCAGTGAAGAATTTATTAGCTTCATGCTCCCAAATCAAAATGCTTTAGATTTGCCTATATAATTAAGAAAAATAGGTTAGAGATAAGAGGGTCCCTCTTATCTTTATAAAGTCGAATCTCGTGTTATGATTTGTAGAGGTCTCTCTTGCTAAAATTAAGCACTCAAGGCGCATATACTAAAGCTTTAGTTTTTAAACTTAAAATAATAACCTCAATGGATTACTATTCTTATAAGTTTTTACCTTAGTAAAAATATGTGGATTTTCATAAGAAAAATGTAATTTATATTAATTTATATTTATACTTTTGTTTTTTTCTAATTTTTTTTTTCCATGTGTCATTGCATCAGCCGGGAAGAAAACCTGCTAACCCAGGACAACTGCTTGTAAAGCAGCTATCGCTGACCTCTCGACCACCAATGCTTGACAATTTATGTTGTAATTTTATATATTTCACTTTTATTATATTAGTGGAATCTTTTGGTAATTTAGTAAATCCTTTTATTATTTTATATTCTATTGTTTCTATATAAGGCTTAGTACACAAAAAAATAAATTTATTGTTTTTATCCTCTTTACTTATTATATATTCTTAATAACATTAGTAAGTCTCCCATATTTATAATTTTTCTTTTCATATAAATGTTTAATGGATAGTTTAGTTTCTTCTTTTCTTCTAGAGAAATATTAGCAGTTCTACATCTGTAATAGTTTTCTTAATAATGTCATATATATTAAAGATTCTACTCTGTAGTTTTACATTGGAAATGGTTAAATAAGAGATATAAGCTGCTTCTACAATCAAATGTTTCTATTTGGTTGGGGAACCTTATTGCCTGTCTTTAAGCATAAAACCTAACTTACATACAGTCCATAAAAACTAAGTAGGTATTGACAAAGATAGTGCTAGAGAGGAAAATGATTTGAGAAATCATCATTGGTGAAAAATTATCTTTGCTTGCCCCTCTAGTTTAACAGTTTATTGTATCATTTGAATAGTCAGAGCTGCTTCAAAACTTCCAGTGAATTCTCTACATCATAAAGACACACATAGTTATGAATAAATATTATCATGAAAATAATAAAAACAAGAATTATAATAAGAGCATGAAAGACACTTACTGTAGAGTTTTAGATATCACAACATTAATGGAAGTAGCTTTATGTAAAGGATGGTAAGGAGCAACAGAGTCCCAAGTAAGCCTTCCTAATAACAGGAGATTTCTGTTAGCTATCCAAAATCAGATATCATATATAGATATATCATTAGTTATTTTTAATATGTTTTCCAAATAATATTTATTGAAAAAAATTTTTAATATATTTTATTCAATTTTCCAACATAATATTATTTTAAAAGAGTTGATTTTTTTTTTTTTTAGAGTATAGAAAAAAACTCAGAATCTCTCTTTCCTTTTACTAACATTAGTCTAGATATTGTGTGATTTAGTGTAGTAGTATAATATTGACTTGATGAGAGTCAAAAGTCCCTAGATCAAAATTCATCTGATTCTTAAACATCATATAATACGTAAAATGCCTAACTATTTCATTATTAGATTTATTTAATGTTATATTATGCTTTTGATAAATTTATATTCATATTACTAGTATAACTAATGAAAACACAATTTATGCACTTTATACAATGCAAAATAGCTGACAGTTTCGACTGTTCAATAATCATCCTCAGAATTCCTTTTAATAGTTAAAACTATCATTTATTTTGCACATGAGATACAAACAAAAAGTGTTACAATGTGTGAAGTACATAAAAAAGTGATTTCATTATTTCTATTAGTAATAATAATCAATGCAGAATAGGGAACTGGTTAATGTTATATATCAACACATACATTTTATTACTCAAATACATTATTTTTTAAAAAAAATAATATTCATTTATTTACCAAAATAAAGTATTTTAAATGCTATTACATTTAAAATGACATTTTTACTATTGGTATCAGCAGGGTAGAAACAGTTCAGTCACTGAATATTGTTATCATATTGAATTCAATAAAAGCAATGAAAAATATTTTACTAAATTAATAACATTAAACTTATTGGCTTTTGTTATTTTATAGAAGCTCATTCGCTTATGATATACAATGGAGAGATAAAATTCCTGGATATTAATGAACAATGTATTCGGATTTATTATCTTTAAATTATTTGCCCTTCTCTGCAGCAACTAGGATAAATTATACCGCAAATAATTGAAACAGGAATGCTCCTGAAATAATTTCATTTAAGTATTACAAACTTATCCTGTTTTTATTATAAATGTCTGCTCTTCTCTTTTGTCATTACTATTATTCAAGAATCTGCTCTACTATGGAATATATTATCTCTCAAAGAAAAATACTTCTCAATTTTATTATCGATATGTACTTTCCAAAAAGATAATAAGTTAATATAATATTGTATGATAAATTAAAGATGTATTGTTATTTGCATTTATTTTGAAACTATTTTGTGAAAGTTAAATGGCCATACATATGTTGAGATGCTGTTGGTACATGGGAATTTATGGCTTAATGTTTGTGTTAATGTGCTTTACATGTCATTTGAATTTTGCTGTATTTAAGTAAATTGGAGAAATCTTCAATCTTTTCAAAATGACATTTATGGGGAGTGTATCTTGTTGAATGGTTAGAACACCAAGGATGAAGAGGTTTCATATTGGTGTATGACAGGGTCTCTTTTTACAGTGGTGCTAAAAAAAGTATTTTGTGGATTAAAATAGGAAGCTAAAGGAGTAAAAGTGGAGATTATTTAAGTCATTTAGATTTTGCAGATGATGTAACTGTTTTTGCAAATAATGCTTCAGAACTCCAGGAAATATTGCAAGAGTTATCAGATGAAAGTAAGAAAGTAGGACTAAGATTAAAATAATGTTCAAATGGATTTTTAAAGAGATGAAAATAAAGATGAGATAGAAGTTAACAACTATAAATACCTTGTTCAGATTATCACTATAGATGAAAACATAATTGATGACATTAATCATAGAATTAAACTTGTTTGGAGTGCTTTTGATCTAAATAACAATATTAAAAATAAATATGCCTATGTGTTTGAAAAGGGACTTTTAATAAACGTTTTATCAGTTCTTACTTATGGATCAGAGACTTGGACACTTAATAGAAGAGCAATATGGAGACTTCAGACCATTCAAAATATGGAGAAATGCATGTTAGTTGTAACAAGAAAAGATTGAAAACACAATATATGGGTAAGAGAACAGACAGGTATTACTGACCTCATTGAAAAAATTAAACCACTGAAGTGGAGTTGGGCTGGACATATTGCTAGAAGAGTTAGATGAACAACTGAAATCTTAAACTGGATTCCAAGAGATTAATAAAAGACCCAGAAATAGACCATATGTGAGGCGGATGGATGAAATAAGGAAGTGTGTAGAAGTATTGTGGAGAAGAGAGGCTAGAAATAGGAGATGGATTGAACATGGAGAGACCATCCTGCAGGGGATTAATAATAGTTGAAAATGATGATGATGATTTAGAAATAGGATTTTAAAATAATGAGTCTAATTAACTGAGAATAACTCTAATTTTTAATTGACCTTAAATATCAGTTAATAGCTAATTTATTTTCATTGTAGTAAAAAATGGTTATATTAATTTGCATGTGTGTGTATGAATGTTGGAGCATGCATATGAAATGTTGAAAGTTAAAAAGATTTATTAAAAGTATATTTTAAAAAATTGGGTACAGATAATTAATTTTAAAATTATTAACAGTAAGCTTTTAAATAATGCAAGAGAAAGAGTGGGAAAAGGGTAAATTAAAAAAATGTTTAATTTAAAAAATAAGTTAATAATTTTATTAAATAATTGACTTGATAATTATTTAGAGTTAATAAAAATTGTTAATTAACAAGCTCATCGAGACATCACATGATTAAAATTGTCGAATTTAAAGTACAGAGTTCAAGGGCAGATCAATTAAAAAGACAGTATTAATTTAAATATTATAATGCAGACCTGTAACTCATTGGTTTAATAGACGCAATGCAGCATTCATTTTGGTGCATGGGTGGAGAGAGATGTAATCACACACTCTAGTATAAAAATAGACACAATTCCTGATTATTCTACTTTTTTACAATTCATTTAATCTTCTCTTAAAATTTTATTTCACTTTTGAAGTAAATTGTTTGGTTTTTATTTGATTATTTATTTTAAGTCAATGTTAAAGTTTAAAGTTTTCTTGTTTATCATTTTCATGATCGAATAAAAAACCGCACACTGTTTCTCCTAAAAGCATAGATTCAATTGATTTATCAAACAATTTTAAAAGATGTTAAAGAAAATTCTAATATTTTCTTAAAGAAACCAAAGGAAAAAAATATCTTTAAAAAAAAGTATATTGTTATAACATTCGTTAAATTCTGAACTTTGCTATAAAATTATCTTCAGCATATTTTAACTAACTTTTAAATTTATTTGCAATTGAATCTTCTTCAGGAAGTATACTAATTACTCTTTCTTATTGTATTGCCAAATGTATACCATATAATCCTAAATTGTCCAAGCACTTTACTACTATAACGCTTTATTTACCACCCTTTTTTACAGTTTCAATTGCCCAGCAATTACAGTTGAGGTGAGGAATATAAAGTTCCGAAGAAGATTGCTGGGGCAATCAAAACTGTAAACTGTAAGTAAGGGTAGTAAATAAAGCATTGTGTAACAGTAGTAAAGTGCTTCGACAATGTAGGGTTATATAGTATTTGCTATTGAAATAATCGATTTACTTATGTCAAGCTCAGTTGTAGAATTATGCTTAAAAAGCATTGACAATTGTTTAAAAATATCTTATAAAATTATAAAGAGGGACAAATTTATGATAACCAAATGTTTCATTTATCACAATAAAAAGACTATGATCAGATTGCTTCATATTAAAAAATAATATCATTATTCATCTCAAGTTTACTCATTTATTTATTTATTGAATATTTTGCTAATTACTGATTGCTTCAAATATACTACTATTATTCTTAGAAGAGGAATAAATATCATTTGAATTTATTGCAGTTCACTTATAATAATAAAACTTCATAAAGAGCAATTTTAAATAAAGAATTATCATTCTGTTCGTTGCTCCCGATTTTATTGCCATTAAAAAAATGCATCTTGAAAAAAACTATTTGCCATTAAAATCATTTGCCATTGGCTCCTGTTATTTAACGTGTGAAATTTTTGCAAACTATCCAAAATATTTCTGCATATATATGTGTCTGCTCTACTTAGCAAAGGACAGTGTATGTATTCACATATCACCTCAAGAAGATAACAAAAGGACTGAAAAGAGATAGTGTTCCTTATACAAAGGAAATGAACTATTTAATTTCTAAAATGGTATTTTAGTTATCATATATATTTTATTTTAGAATTATTATAATCATTAGCTTATAAGTATTATATTATAATTATTATTGGTTATTATATTATAAATGTTTGTATGAACAGTGTTCCAGAAATGGAATTGGGAAGATATACAGTAGAAGGTTTTATTTCATAAGCCCATTTTATTATTCCAGAGTTTTCCTGAGTGAGTATTTGAAATTATAAATGATTGTACCAAGAGGTACAATAGTATATTTATGAAAAGTATTTTCTGAATGAAAGTGGTATAAGTATCATTATCTGTGTGAGAATTTTAAATAGTTTATACATAAAGTGTTGTCACCATTTTGCAAAACAATGGGTTTGTCAGTATACGTATAATCTTAAACTTAGTGAATGAACTGAGGGTCATTTTGTATGTGGGTATGAGATAAACAATTATTCATGTTTATTATTATTAGCTCCATGCCTTTTAAACAGGCAAAACTCTCCATACAGTGGTGCCACTCAGTGCAATCCAGAGTAATCAATGGATGCCAGAAGGCTTGTGCATAAAATACCTATCTAGTGCCTACTTATCCAATATCCCCAGACTAGTTTCTGGCTTGTGGCCTTTGTCAGTGAGGAGCCGTGGATCTGAGAGCACTGCACCTATATTTTAGGATCTAATGCAATCCTCCAGCAGCCATCTTTTATCTCTATTTAACTATAAAACTATGAGAATGAAATTGAAAACAAATATTTTCAATCTAAGATCATTAGCTTATATAGTCATATAGGTCTGAACTCAGTTCAGAACCCATATCTTTTGGTGTCTTTGGTTTTTTAATAACCATAGCCACCACTATTCTATTAGGCCGCAAGCCAGAAACTAGTCTGGGGATATTGGATGAGTAGGCACTAGTTAGGGATTTTATTCACAAACCTTCTGGCATCCATTTATTACTCTGGCTTGCAATGGGTGGCACTATTGTATAGAGAGTTTTGCCTGTTTTAATAACAGTTATGAGCAAACATAAGAAATGGTGATCATGTGATGCTTAGTGGTTTAACTCCATACCTTTTATTATTAATGGTATTTTGAAACAATTTTAAATGCATATTACTTTATGCATATTTAGTCACTCCATGATAGAGTGCGGCTCATTCATTCTTCAACACCACCTGCATTTAGTACTGGATGTTCAATCATACTTTTGCTAGTTTAATTTCCCTTGGCCACTATGCGTAGAATTTTAATGTTAGAATATATTTGGGTGTATATTCACAAGCATGTTCAGCTTTACAATTTATTTGCTCCATTATAAAAAAAATTTTTAGCTTCAAATATATTATTAGTCTCGATCATTGTTATTCCTCAACACAACTTAGGTATTGTTCACATTATAAGTGTTTTATATTGCATAATATTTGTTGCTGTTTTATTAATATTTATTAAACATCTCCACACTGACATTTTAATACTATTTTGATCAAATAAAGTGTATAATATCTCCTAGTAGCCTAGACAAGGCACAGATATTGTTTTATGTGATGGGTGATGGGTTTTGAAATAAAGATTGCATTTTGTAAATAAGAGAACTACTGGGTAGTAAATACAACTTATAGAATAAAATTATAGAAATGGCTTTAAGAAAGCTACATCAATGTATTATTTAATAATATTTGTAAATTATAAATAGCAGATTAAAAGAAATGATTATTGTAAATAAATATTTTTATTATATAGATTATTACATGTTGTAAATAAATATTTTATTAGTAATTAAATACATTTTGTTTCACTGCCTATAATATCACATGATCACCATTTCTTATGCTAGCACATCTGTTATTAACAAAGGCAAAACTCTCCATACAGTAGTGCCACTCAGTGCCAACCAGAGTAATCAGTGGATCGCAGAGGTTTGTGCATAAAATCCCCATCTAGTGCCTACTCATCCAATATCTCCAGACTAGTTTCTGGCTTGTGGCCTTCGTCAGTGAGGAGCCTTGGATCTGAGAGAGCTGCACCTAGATCTTAGGATCTAATGCAACCCTCCAGCAGCCACATTTTATCTCTACATAACTACAAAACTATGAGAATAAAATTGAAAACACAATAATATTTTCAATCTAAGCTCAATAGCTTATATAGTCATATGGGTCTGATCTAGTCTGGGGATACTGGATGAGTAAGCACTAGATGAGGAATTTCTGCACAAACCTCTGGCATCCATTAATTACTCTGGTTGGCAGTGGGTGGCTCTACTATATGGAGAGTTTTGCCTTTGCCTATAATATCATTACATAAGCACATCTATTTATCAGAAAATCTACTTTAATAAGATTTGCATTTTGAGATTACATTTCAATGGTCACATAGTCTTTATACTTTCATTTCCCTTAATAATTATTTTATCTAAATTCTTAGAAGATAAATATATTATTTGCTTCATTTCAAATGGACTTGTTGTGTAATTGGCAGTATAAAACATGCTGGTCCTGATTTAGTTTGTGCTCACAGCCATTTGAAATCTAAAAACCACCAATGACACATGCAAGTGATATATGACATACATATTGAATAAAAGTACTTTAAATTCATATTTTAGAAATTATAAGCTAGTAAAAATAATATGCTTTATTTTATTAGGTTTTTTTTTTTAATTTATCTTCATAAAATATATGAAATATGATGGTGCAAAGTACCGGAATTTGCAGGGAGGGGAAAGTTGGCTGCTACAAAGTATGGTACAAAAGTTGCAGAAGTCTGATCAAACTAAACTTATAATTTCCAAATACTAAAATATTATACTATATGCCATATGAAATAAAGCATATTATTTTTACTAACTTATAATTTCTAAAATATGAATTTAAAGTACTTTTATTCAATATTTATGTCATTTATTGGTCGGATGTGTCAGTGGTAGTTTGGGCTGATCTTTAGATTTCAAAATGGCCATGAGTGCAAACTAAATCAGTACCAACCCTTACTGTCTTCTGCATTATTTTGATATTGCTTATTCAAATTTACATCAGAAATTATAAGACTTCTGTGTTTTATGGTCAGTAGAAGTGAAATAATTATATTTTAAAAATTATAAAGTAATTAATTTTTTTTTCAAGTTATCAATTTTATATTACTTAAGTATTTGAATATTCTGTTATCATGTAATTTCATTTCTACTTTCTTAAAATATTAAGATTCCAAAATAAACTTAAAAAAATGTCAAATGTTCCATGTTTATCTTAAATAATAATCATCATATTTTTATTAAGAAGTAAAAGTATCACCATTAGTAATTTTATTCTGAATTTGAACTCTAAGATCAAAATATCCTAAACTTATAAAAGAACTTATATTTGAGATAAATATGTATTTAAAACCTGAGATCAAGGTATTTTAAACTTGTAAAATAACACATATTTAAGATTAAGATATTCTAAAACATAAGATCTGATATTTTAAACTTGCAAAAAAACTTATATTTAAGATAACTACAATATTTCTAAAACATATGATATTTAAGAGTGAAAAGAACCTATATTTAAGATCAAATATCTTATGAATTTTGATAAATATTTTGAATTCTAAAAGAACTTTATATTTTAATAATTGTATTTAACTGTGGTATTATCTACAAGATGATTCATACTCTGGGTGGGAGGGTTAAAATCCATGACATATGGTGCTTGTGCATGTAACCTTTGGGTGTCCAGCTGGCCTGTGACCTCCTTATGGATCTGCAAAGTTACATAATGTATTTTCAATGACCAACATGGTGGGCTTAATTGTAAGATTTCTCTTGTATTCCCACTGCCTTTTGATCAGTTGGTCATTAGGTTACAAAATATATTTACTATAGAAGTAGAAAATAATAACCAACTTCCATTCTTAAATGTTTTAATTGAAAGAAAGAAGGGTGATTCTTTATCCCATAGGTACTTACAACTGCAGATCACTTTCAAGTGAAGGAAGATTGCAAGAATTAGAAGAAGAACTGTCTTATATTAAATGGGACATTATTGGACTTTGTGAAGTTAGAAGAAAAGGAGACGAAACAATTGATTTAAAAAGTGGACATATATTCTATTATAAAGGCACACATATTGGAAATACAAGTGGAGTAGGATTCATTATAAATAAAAAGTAGAAGAACAATATTGTGGAGATTGGTGGTGTATTGGACAGAGTGGCAAGATTAGTTATACAACTTAATAGCAGATACCAAATGCAGATAATTCAGGTTTATGCCCCAACAAGTTCTCATAGTGATGAAGTAGTAGAAGATTTTTATATGGATGTACAAAAGGCTTTTGATCAGAGTAAACAACATTTTAAAATTGTTATGGGAGACTTTAATGCTAGAATTGGTAGACAAATGAAAGATGAAATTGCTGTAGGTAATTTTGGTTATGGTAATAGAAATGAGAGAGGACATAGACTTGTGGTGTTTGCAGAAAAAGAAAAACTTTATATTATGAATTCATTTTTTTGAGCAAAATGTTAAAAGGAAATGGACATGGAAGCATCCAAATGAAGGTATAGCAGAATTGAATTATATTTTGACTAACAGAAAATACATATTTCAAGATTGTAATGTTCTTAATAAATTTAACACAGGAAGTGATCATCGATTAGTAAGGTGTAAGTTACGTGTTAATGTAAAACTAGAGAGACAAAAATTATTAAGAAAAACAATATTTACAGTTGATATTCCTAATCTTCAGAAACATTCTAATGAATTTAAATTAGAACTTACAAATAGGTTTCAAGCATTAGAAGATTTTGAACATGATTCAGATTTGAATGAAATTAATATGAAAATAACTGATACACTTTTAAAAACTGCAACAAACATAGCTGGTAGAAAAAAGCAGCAAATGACTAATAAAATTTCTACTGAGACTAGAGAATTTATGAAGAAAAGAAGGAATATGAAGATATACAAAAATGATGTATTAAAAAGAATTGAATATCTCGAATTTTGTAAAATGGTACGGAAAAGAGTTGAAAATGATATAAGAAAGTATAACTGTGAAATAGCAAGGAAAGCTGTAGAAGAAAATAAAAGTCTCAAGAATGTTAAACAACATTTTGGTATTGGTAAGAAATTTATATCTGCAATAAGAAAAAAGGATGGAATTATTACTAAAAAGAGAGATGACATCATGAAATTGGTAGAAGATTTTTATCAAGAATTATATAGTAATAAAGAACAAGTACCTCCTATATCTATTATATCTTCCGAATTGCCCAGAATTTTAAATGAAGAAGTGAGACATGCAATTAAATGTACGAAGAAAGGAAAGGCTCCAGGAAATGATGGAATTATAATTGATATATTAAAAGAAGCAGGTGAAAAAATAGAAACAATTTTAGCAAAGTTATATACCAAATGTCTAAATGATAGAGATGTACCAGAAGATTGGAAGAATGCAGTAATAATATTAATATTTAAAAAAGGTGATAAAGAAGATATTAGAAATTACAGACCTATCAGCCTTTTATCAGTTTTATATAAAATTTTTACCAAGATAATTACAACTCGTCTACAGAGAACTTTGGATTTCCACCAACCAAGAGAATAAGCTGGATTTAAAAGTGGTTTTAGTACAATAGATCATATCCAGGTATTGAGAGAAGTCATAGAAAGGACAAACGAATATGAGTTGTCATTATGTTTTGAATTTGTAGATTATGAAAAGGCATTCGATTCTATACACATTTCTTCAGTGATTAAAGCATTGGATCATCAAGGTATAGATCCAGGATATTGTCATATTTTAAAGAATATTTATAAAAATGCAACAGCAACAATTAGATTACATAATGATACTGGAAAAATCAACATTGAGAAAGGTGTAAGACAAGATGATTCCATATCTCCAAAACTCTTTACAGCAGTGCTGCAAGAAGTATTTTGTGGATTAAAATGGGAAACTAAAGGAGTGAAAGTAAATGGAGAGTATTTAAGTCATTTAGATTTCGCAGATGATGTAGTTGTTTTTGCAAATAATGCTTCAGAGCTGCAGGAAATGTTGCAGGAGTTAGCAGATGAAAGTAGAAAAGTAGGACTAAAGATAAATGTTAAAAAGACTAAAGAATGTTTAATCGATTTGCTCAAAATATGAAAATAAAGATTGATTATGAAGAATTAGAAGAAGTTAACAGTTACAAATACCTTGGTCAGATTATTAATATAGATTCCATAACGGAGGAAATTAATCATAGAATTAAACTTGGTTGGAGTGCTTTTGGTAGAAATAACTTGATACTAAAAGGAAATATGCCTATGTGTTTGAAAAGGATGTTTTTTAACAAATGTGTTTTACCAGTTCTTACTTATGGATCTGAGACTTGGACACTTAATAGCAGAGCAATACAGAGACTTCAGACCACTCAAAGGAGTATGGAGAGATGTATGTTGGGAGTAACAAGAAGAGATTGAAAACGCAATGTATGGGTAAGACAACAAACAGGTGTTACCGACCTTATTGAAAAAATTAAAAGATTGAAATGGAGTTGGGCTGGACATATTGCTAGAAGAGATGATAATAGATGGACAATTGAAATTTTAAACTGGATTCCAAGAGATTGTAAAAGACCCAGAAAGGGACCACATGTGAGATGGATGGATGAAATAAGAAAATGTGCAGGGGTGTTGTGGAGAAGAGAAGCTAAAGATCGGAGAAGATGGATTAAACTTGGAAAGACCTTCATCCTGCAGTGGATTGATAATGGTTGATGATGATGATGATATACAGAAAGTAAACACACACACTGAGAGATATCTACATTTTTCTTCTCATCACCATGCAGCACAATTATTTTCAGTAGCAAAGACATTGTTAGATAGAACTAAGAAACTTTCTGATGACAGCCATTTTCATTAAGATATCTATGCTACTAAAAAAATGCTTCTACATAAAGATTTTGATCATAGGCCCATTTTATATAATAAGAAAAAAGACTTTGATACTTCAAAAATTAAGACTGCTCTGCCATATATAAAAGGAGTAAATGATAAAATTGGTCATGTTTAAAAGAAAAATAATATCCACACAATTTAAACTACATTTTAAAAAATTAATGAAGTATTTCATGCCCTAAGGATAAAATTCCTTTAGAATGTCATGGTGTACATGAAATTCCACATGGAGTTTGCTTACATTTATACACTGGACAGACCATATATAGAATAAACATAAGAAAAGAAGAACACATTTTAACAGAGAAAAATCTAATTTAACAGCCATTTATTCACACATTTGACATCAATTTTAATAAAACCCATTCTAACAAAAATTGAATATGACCAGACACTGCTAAGAGAAGTTATAGAAAAAGGTCCAAGAGGATAAATGAAAAGTGTGAATTAAAGAAAATTAATATTTGGAAAAAGCTATTGAAGAATAAAATATTTTTTAAAACTTCTCAACGAATAGAATTTGAGAATGAGGGGAAAATAACAAAGGAAAAAAATATTGTAGATCAGACAATACTTTATGTGTGAAAATTGTATTATCGGATTCACAACTATTATATACATTTGGAAAATAAACAAAAGGTAAATTCATGTTTGGTTTAAAATTATTTCAAATAAGTAGAATTATTAGATAATGTCATTTCAGCTTGCATACCTGTTAATTAGCGGCACTTAACTGCATTGTGTCATAGTCAAAATAAAATAATCTAATGGCTTTATTGCTTGTGAATTCATAAGTTTGAACATGGAAGCATCAGAGGTGAAATCAATCCAAGAAACTTATGCTCCAAGATATGACTCTAACTACTGCCCTAAAGCATGCAGGGCGTAGTTAAAAATTATTTGTAAAAAAAAAAATACACAAAAAAATCTCATTACTTAAAGTCTGCAATTCTTTCTGGAGGATCTTATTTGAGGGTGAAAATATTTGGGAAGTTGTTATGCTCATAATTTTCACACTTTTTAAGTATTGCTATTTCATTGCTCATCCTTATATAATCTTGGGTAACAAGCTAAAAATAAATTTGGGTTTGGTTTAAATGCTAGAATTATATAATATCAACTTGCAATACCTGTTTTTAATTGGTAGTTTGTTTTATTACATCATAACTGAAAACTACTTATAAAAAAAATATATGAACAAATTCCCAACAATCTATGCACTTGTGAATGTGTGTGTGTATTAACCAAATTAAAAGTAATCATTAAATGCAAATTTACTTTAGCCAATTTCATTTTCCATGCACCATAAGCATGATTTTAGTTGCACCCATGTATATGTATGTATACATATGTAAGTGTGCACATATGTACATTCAATGTGGGAAAGAATCTGGATCAACTGATGAAGGATGGTTCTGCTAGAAATGCATCTTGACAATCATGTACTTTTTCCATAAGTCTTTATTCATATATTTTAAGAATGTTATTGAGTTTAGAAGTTTTATTATGTGTGTATGTATGTTTGGTTCATTACTTTAAATTATGTAGAAACTAAAAACTAAACAATAAGAAGAAAAAAAGAGAAAAGATTAGGTGCTTTAATATGTGGATGAAAATGTTAGAAAGAAATATGTAAAAAGAGTAAATAAATAATGATTACGGATTGAAAAAATGATAAGAAAAAGATTAAGTGGACTAGTAATATACGTAGAGATAGAAAAATTACAAAATAAATATTGGAAATGAAGGGCAGAGAATTGGAAGACGAAAACGTTAAATATATATAATCGAAAGCTTATTGCTCAGGAATTCATAAGAAGTTCAACACGCTGGAATTAGCAAAACTAGAATTGATCCAAGATGTCTGTGCACCAAGGACTGAAACTACCATTGAAATAAACTATGCAGGGTAAGGAAGAAGTTGGTAGATGATTTTAAAAGAGATAATATTAAAATGAAATAAAAAACCAAGATTTTTTTTTTAAAAAAAAATATTGCTAATAGATATATAATTAAAATTCCCTTAGTCGTTATCAAAATAGATTATAATATATTGTAAAAAAGGTTTTTTTTAGGAAGAGGGTATTTATCATTTTGACATTAGCCATGAATTTATTAATACTGAATATGATTGTTAACTCTGAGTGAGGCTACTTATCAACAAAATGTATGGGAGGGGCTTTTGTATGAAAACAGTTAATTAAAAAATCTGATAAAACAAATTTTTCAATGTAAAAATTAACAAAAATCTATGATATTAAAGGAAGTCAATTTGTAGCATAACGATGTAAAATATTTATAGCTGTAAAATATAAAAAGGCTTCAGATTTAAATTTGTCATAAAAGCATATATATATATTATTTTAATAAGTCCGTAAATGACAGCTTATCAAATATGTGATGCTTAGAATATAAACCTATTTCACAGAACAAACAAATCTGAATACATTACTAAGACAATTTACAAGCTAGATTCCCATAGAATCATGTTTAAAACTTGTAAATAACACTTTTTGTTACATCAATACTAACCTATTTTGTCAGATCAGCTGACAAAATAGATTATTATTGATATAAGAAAAGGTGGATTTATTTACAAGTTTATTGAATGATTTTATGGGAATCTTGCTTGTAAATTGTCTTAATAAGATATTCGGATTTAATTCTTCCATGCAATATATATAGCAACTAGAAAAGATATTTCCATTTTGCTATCTGGTCTAGAATTAAATAAAAATAAAAGCAACTATAAGCATGTTTGAAATTTAAATTAACTAAGATATAATTAGAAGTCCATTTAAAATGATATAAATTTAAATTATATCATTTTTAACAATTACTAAGTAATTATAAAAAAGCAGTGTGAATTTGTATAGGTTTATGTATTGTATTGTAGGTGGAAGGTATCAGATGACTACGTGATGTTTATCTTGGTTTGGTATCAATATCATTAGAACTACAAAATATTTTATGCTATTGAAATAAAAAAAATTAAGAAACAAATTTAAAATTTTGATTTATGGCTTACCTTTATTTGTTCTTTTAGTTATTAACTGCTTAAAATAAGCAAATTCATTTCTAGAAAATAAATAATAATAATTTTAACAATCTTGTTTTGATAAACTGTATTTAAAATCAATAAATAATGCTATTCTGCAATAAATATATTACTTCATTATAAATAAAAAGCTTATTTTTTTGGTAAGGTTTTATTATATAATAACCACTTCAGTGCAAATGTTAAAATATATTATCACTGTAAATTGTTAATAAGTTAAATAATATTAAATTAAATAGAAATGAAATGAAGAAATCATTTGATATTGAGAAAATATAACAAAGGGTACCTAGAAAAGATAGTATAGAAAGTTATGACCAAATTGAAAATAAAACTTATTAACAGTTTACAGTGATAATATATTTTGTTTTGTCAGAGGATTGGATATATATTACTTTTGAAACATTATTGATGGTAGATGAGGTTTTGCATTTTAAATATAAGGAAAAATTTTACAGTATAGAAAAGGGATGGATTATGAAGTGTTCAATAAGTGAGATATTATCATCAGTAGTTGTAAGTAGTATATAAAGTAAAGTATAATGGCTGAGTTTATAAAGAATAAAGGAATTGTAGAATATTATAGGTATGTAGATATTATTGTTTTTGGAAATAAAATTAGGTTTACAGTGGAGAAAGAGTTACTGGATTAAAATATTTAGATATTTTTGTGAAGAGAGGAATAATGAATGAAATAGTGGTAAAGCATTATATTAAAAATAGAAAAATTAGAGGTTTGATTGATCTTAAGTCATATCACCCATGGTGTCCAAAAGTGTGGGGTTTTAGAAAAATTTAAATTAAAAAATGATAAACTTACATTAGATAAGAAAGAGGCATATGAGCAAAAATTAGAAGAATGATTATGTTAAAATAGGATATAAAAGAAAGGTAATTAAAAATATTTTTAGAAATCAAAATATAAATAATATTTTAGAAAAATTTAAATTAAAAAATGATAAACTTACATTAGATAAGAAAGAGGCATATGAGCAAAAATTAGAAGAATGATTATGTTAAAATAGGATATAAAAGAAAGGTAATTAAAAATATTTTTAGAAATCAAAATATAAATAATATAAATAAGTATGATAAGAATAAATATAATGATTGTAAATGGATGTCTATTCCATAATCAAAAGAAGTATATAAAAAGTTAGTAAGAGAAATTACCTGATAGTGTAAGAATATCTTGGGAAAATAGTAAGTCTCTGGTTAGATAGTTATATAATATAAATAGGATGAATGGTATTAATAATAATGGAGGAATGGTTTATAAAATTAAATGTGGAAATTGTATTAAGGTATATATAGAACAGACTGGGGCAATGATAAGTGATAGAGGAAAGGAACATGATAGAGAAATTAATAGGAGAGATATTAGATCAGGTCCATATATACATTATTTAGATACTGGTCATAAAATGGAATATGAGAATATTAGTTATAAAACATGTTAAACATTATCAAAAAAGGATGTTATGAAACTTTATACATTCGGAAAAATTTAGATAAATGGTAAATATAATTAAAAGATCAGCAAAATTAGGTAGAAAATGGGCATTATTATATAATTGGAAGATTTAAAAATTATGGTAATATTGTGAATGAGAGTTTATAATGGGGGGAGGGGGGTACAATATTTATTTATATTGGTATATAAAAATATATGTATAGGTATTTACATAGTTTTAGAAAAAAATTATGTATTTTTATTTTATGTCATTTATTTATGTTTATATGTATAATGTTAATTATGTTGTTGAAGGTAAAATAAAGCCCAATAGGTGGAGTAATTGCAATTAATAGGTCATGTGATATATAAAACTTTATATCTTGAAAAGGTCTCAATACGAGATGAAAGCTGGGTTGATAATTAAACAATTGTAAATATAATTAGTTGTTTGTGTCAATTTTATTTAGATTATCATATTAAATATATACCTTGCATAAGCAAGTGAAAATTGTTGACAATACATTAAATACTGCTCAATTCAAAGACAGTTCATACCAGTACTCAGAGGTTATCTGGATATCAAAAAAGCTAAGAATTCAAAACTGTGTTTTATTTACTTTAATGTACAAACTTCTAATAATAATAAAAAACTATCTTAAAAAGTCTTAGTAATATTATTCCAAATGATTTTATTTTATCTCATCCTTAATTTACATTTTAAAAAAGGGATTTTTTTTTGTTAATCTTGTTTCTTTATTTAATATAGTATTTTTTAATATATTTTCTTTTATTATTGTTAAAAATATGTTGCAAGATTATTAAGAATATGCTCTGGAATAGGAAAAGGGCATTATAAAAACGGAATTACCATAATGATTTAAAGGTGTTTGAAAAACACAAACAATGAAATAAAGCAAAAGAAAAATCTTGAATCATTGTACTTCTATGTTGGACTATTTCCATCATTTAACATTAAGTATTGAATGTCTTTAGAAAAAAATTTAAACTTTATTTAAATTCTCCAATTACATTTCATCGTTAGAAATGGCACACAGGTTAGTATATGTAAAACGTTGTGACTCCTCTTTTCTTCAGGTATTTCTGGCCTAACTTGTATCAGAAATAGCATGAAATAGAACCCAAATCACTAGATTATTGAATATTGAATTTTAAGGTAACATTCTAATCATCAGCCATTCTGCCAAAGGTTCAAATCTAAGAAACTAAAAATCTGGGTTCAATTCCCATATTAGTACTCCTCTCTTCTTGAGTTCTTGCTGGCCTGACCTATGACAGTACTAGCATGGGAATTGAACCCAGAACTTAAGATTCTTAAATTTTAAGGAACATTCTAACTAACTAGCCATTCTACCAAAGGCTCAATTGGATATTGTTATCTTAAAATTCAATGTTCAAGAAACTAAAGGTCAGGATTAAATTCTCATGCTAGTACTGATATTTGCCTAAAGAAGACATTAATACCACTCAAAACATTGTGTATCTACTAACCTGTGCTATTACTAACAATTGAATGCAATTGGAAAATTTAAATAACGTTTAAATTTTTTTCTAAACACATTCAATATTTAATGCTAGATAATTGAAATAGTCCAACATTTAAGTATAGGTGAAATGTCATCATCACAAATCTTCAGGTAAACATCTTCAAATGTATTTCTTGAATATTATAAGATACTATTGTATTTGCAATGAGGACTCTCCAGGTAGAAATTAGTTACTTTAACAATTACAAATATTGTTTATATGTGAAAAGAAAAATCAAGGTAAATTTAAAATGAACTTTAAAAAAAAAAAAATTTGAGATTAAAATGATTTTTCAATTAACCAAATAGAAATTATGTATATATGTGTTAATAACACACATTAAAGTACAGCTTTTGGAACTAAATAAATTATTTAATTTTGAAAATGTAATATTTTGAAAACCAGTAACTACTTATAATCTCATTTTATTTAAAAAGTTATAAAGTTAAAAAAGAAAGTAGGAATTGAATAACAGAAAATTTATATTAACAATAATAATTAAGTCATACTTTATTGCTAGTTTTATATAGTGAGAATTAGTTGTTGTTGAATGCCTACAGACTGATTTTAAAGAATTGAATGCAAAATTGTATATATATTTATGTTTGGGTCAATATAAATTAATTTAATCCTTGTTTTTTATAATTAATGAATCTATTTACTATTAGTAATACCCATTCATGTGGTTTAAGAGGTGACACCCATTGATTTAGTTATTTTATTTTTTATATACTTAACAGAGTCCTGTATTAAGAGCCATAAGTAGATGTTCTAATAATTAAAATTAATGAAGAAGTTATTTGTGATATGCAACTAATCTCATCTTGCTATAAATACTTCAGAAATAGGTTTTAAGATGTATTTTTTTCATGGCTTGCAATATGATTAAGGATTGAGGAATTGCATTTATAACTGGTTTGCTTAAATTTTTCAACCGTTAGTCAGGTGAAGGTTTAATCCTGAGTGATGTGGATCAGGTGAAGGTTTAATCCTGAGTGATGTGGATCAGGTGAAGGTTTAATCCTGAGTGATGTGGATCAGGTGAAGGTTTAATCCTGAGTGATGTGGATCTGGCTTTGCTGAAAACGTGCTCAGCCACTGTTAATAAAATTAACATACAGAATAAATCTTTACTTGATTTAAGCAAACAAATTACAAATAGAATAAAAGAAAAAACAGGAAAATAGAATATTAAATTGCATATATATATATATAGGTTTGTATTTTATAAGTGTTGTTTCATAATGTGATCATACCATTTCTTTGTAATTTTATTATACCTGTGAGGTAATTCAACCTTGACAGATTTGAAATTGTGATACAGCATGGTAACATTACTAAGATGACAATGATTTGAAATGATTATTAATACCTTTTAACCTTGATATCAAGACATTAGGTCAATAATGAAGAAATTTGTTATTAAAGTTTGCTTCCAAAGTATTCATGAACATGCATAATAATGTGTAATGTGCTCACAACATTGACTGATTATCCTTAAAGACAACCATATGCATAATGTTTGAAAAGAGAAGATTTTAAAATTTGAAAATAATTTACTTAGGGCAAAGAAATCATATAGAAAGTATAAAACGAAGATTAAGCTCATATAAATATTTACTTGAAGATAAATTTAAAATATTAAATCATTAAATAGTGAGGTTTGTAAAAAGTTTTGTGTATTATAATATTTGTGAAATTAATATTTTCTCATTTATTTATTTTTTCATTCAATACGTGAATCAGAGAGAATCGTAATCGCTTGACCTATGCCAGAAATAATGTTTGTGTGATAGTTATGGACTGAAATGAAAAGAAAATAAAGAGACCTTTAAACTAATTATTTACCTTGCTCCTTTATTTTAAAGTTTTGAAGGAATACAATAGCTACTATATCAGGAAAGCCCAAAATAGACAGGTACATGTTTAATTAGATTGGGGCCTATAACCTAATCTAAATCCTCTTAACAAAGTTACCAAGAATTGACTCAATACAGGATAAACATTAAAATGCATAACATCTCTTTTGTCAGCATTTCAAGCAGCTAGTTATCATAATAAAAAATAGCTTTATTTTACAAATCGTCTGACCACTACAATATTAGGTGTGAGAATAGGATTATGTTTTTGCCCAAACTGGTCATCAGGAGTTATTCATATTGTTGGTCATTTTGCAATGCTAAATGTGAGAGGATTGTGTATAAGTACAACCTGGCTATTAAGTCTCTCACATCATTAATCATCTCGTTACACTAAAGTGTGAAATTCAGTATGTGTTTGAATTTCATCTTCATGAGAGTATTGGGCATCTGACCATATCAAGTGTGAGAGTCATATCTCTCACGCCATTGGTCATCTTACTACAGTAAGTGTAAAATTTGGGTTGCATGGGCAATTCAGTCATGAGTCTCTCATGTGATTGGTCATCTCGCTATATTGTGTTTGTGCAACCTAATCACCATGAATCTATCGAGTCATTAGTTATCTCACTATGGTAAGTGTAGAAGTCAACACACAAAGCAATTACGGATGATGCTGATTTAGAAGAATCAGTTATTTTATTGGAACCCTGAAATATTTAGATGAGATTCAGAATGACAATATTCTAATAGGTAAAGGAAATTTTATATTGTACTACACTATTTTCATGAAATCAACAGTTTCATCATTAACAATCTATCTTTCTAATTCCAAAAAAAAAGTGAAAGAAAAAAACATGAAGTTAAAAAGCATTTTGTAATAATTGTCTAACAACTCCATGAACCACAAATATATTACATGTAGATCTCTTTTTAGAACATTTGACCTCTTGTTGCATCATCTTTTATCTTCTTCAGCAAAAATGTTTTTCTGAAAGTTCAGCACCTTAAGACTATGTGATGTGATGCACTGTGACTTCTTATACGGAATCAGGA
Source organism: Epiperipatus broadwayi (assembly GCA_028023455.1). NCBI lineage: Eukaryota > Metazoa > Onychophora > Udeonychophora > Euonychophora > Peripatidae > Epiperipatus > Epiperipatus broadwayi. The sequence goes on along the minus strand of JAQFVV010012645.1, from coordinate 1,411,003 downwards.
ATCTCTCAGCAACTATGCCCAGAAAAACCTGTTAGCCACTTTACTTTCCCTTTCCATTCCCCATCCCAAGTTTTCCCATAATCTTCTCCATCCCATTTCCACATCATAATCTTTGTCAACTCCATGGCCTTCATATGTAAATCCCCCTTATCTTTTCCCAAACCCAGAATAAAAACCAATAAACCATTTTCTGTATAATTACTTTGTTCATATTTATTCTTCCATAACCTCATTATTTATACCCTTTCTGCTTCCAAGCATTTACATTCAATTAACAGATGCCCAATATATTCTATACCTTCCTTACACAACTTGCAGACTAAATCACCCATATTATTTCATTTATATATTCCCTTGCTGCTAAAGATCCCATTCAAGCCTTAAACAATAAACTACTTTTCTTGCTATTATCATAAATCAATTCACATCTAATGTTCTGTTTACTTTTATATATATTTAAATTCTTTTTACTCTCCATACCAGTTCTCCATCTCTCCAACTTCCTATTCTTTATTAATGCATCTATTCTTCTATCTCACTCCTTACCACTATAACACTCAACAATCCTCCTAACACAATCATGCCATCTTTTGTGCAAGAATACCGACATAAATTCTTTATCCAAATCTGCATACCGCATTACTTTTCTCACCCATCTTGTTGCCAGCCCTTCTTGTGATGTTGATACGATGTATTTTGGCTTCTCCTTAAACAAAGTCAAGAATATCCCAGCAATTATGCCTAGATAAACCTGTTAGCTACTTTATTTTCCATTCCCTACTTTAATTCTTCCCATATTCTGCCCCATCCCATTTCCACAACATAATCTTTGTCAATTCTATGGCCTTTATATCTAAATTCCCCTTATCTTTTCACAACCCCAGCATAAAAACCAATAACTCACTTTCTGTATAATCACTTTGTTCATATCTATTCTCCCATACCTTCATTATCTGTACCCTTTCTGTTTTCAAGCATTTACATTCAATCAACAGATGCCTAATATTTTCTATACCTTCCTTACACAATTTGCACACTAAATCACCCATAGTTTTCCATTTACATGTATATTCTCTTGTTGCTAAAGATCCCGTTCGAGCCTTAAACAATAAACTACTTTCTTTACTATCATAAATTAACTCACATCCAATGTTCCGTTTACTTCTATATATATTTAAACTCTTCTTACCCTCCATACTAGTTCTCCATCTCTCCAACTCCCTATTTTTTATTAATGCTTCTATTCTTTTATCCCATTCCTTACCACTATAACACTCACCAATCCTCCTAATACAATCATCTCACCTTTTATACAAGTATACTAATATAAATTCTTTATCCAAATCTTTTGCATACCGCATTACCTTTTTCACCCATCTTGTTATCTGTCCTTTACTCATAACCCAATTGAACACTATTTTGGCTATTCTTTTACTATCCATAACTACAACCTACCAAACATTTTCATTTTACTTTTTGCATCTCTCATATAAAAACTTGACCATCCCATTTCTCCTTGAATTGCCTCCTTTGCTGTCCACATCTCTGCATCTAATGCATGTCTTCCTACTTCCCTTTGTACTTTCTCTAAATAATCTAAAACCCTTTTACTAAAACATAATGCATCATTACTATATGTTAACCCTGCTACTGCAACTCCCTTCCATACAATTCTAGCTATATCATATTTATTATATGAAAATACTGTTAATTTCTTTACCAAACCCTTTCTTTTCTCGTTTACTAATTCAAAAACCTTCTTTTTTTTTCCCCCCCCCCCCCTCTAAACCCCCCTTTCCCCCCCCCTTTCCCCCCACATATCTTAACTCTATGGCCTTTATATCTTTTTTCCAAGTGGCGCCGCCATCTTATAAAATTAAAGAAAACAAGTACTGTATACTAAAAAGACGCCAGCACCCTAATCAAACAATTTTTAAATTCATTATACCTGTCGTATACATATGTAAATAGGGTCAGTAAAGGCACACATTAATTAAGTGAAAACAAAAGTAATTAGATCGGGCTGCATTAACTAAATAAAGTAATTACAGAGGCGTTGTTTGACAGATTGGATTATCAAGGGTATTAATAACCAAATGAAGCCGTTTACACACACGCGAGAAAATGTATTAATACTCCAGAAAAGAAGTGACGAGAGTGGGATTTCAAATTGTGGCAATATAAAAAAGAGCGGGGGAAAAAAGATATATCGCCCTTTGTGCTTTTGTTCTTCATGAGTGCTGTTGCTTTTCGGACTGCGATCCCAGGTTCTCGGCGCCTGTAGGTGAATCCGGCCGATTAGAGTAAAAGCAGACCGCACCGGTCTTAATATAATTTTTAAACGCCCTAAGTGGCTCTTACGAGGGTTATTTTCGTCACCTAGTCAAGGTGCTGTACGTTTTATATTACTGTAGACAGAGAAGGGGATTTGAACTTTAATGCAGTCAGATTATATATATATGTTAACCAATTATCATAACTGTTGTTAGTGTGAATTATTATGTACCAATAAAGATTTAGTGTAAATTAGTCGGTGATTCTTATTTATAATTAAGTATTAATATTTGCGATCGTTCAGCTACAGCTGAGGACACTGCAATACCTATTTATTTTGCATTTAAAATCGACACAAAAAAGAGACAGACTTCAAGGAAGAAAATAATGGCGGTTTTTTTTTTTTTTGCATTTTTTTTTCATTTACAATCAAAACATTAAAAGAAGTTTTCAATAAGCTTATGAATCTATATTGAGCCAGAAAATTTTTCTAAATAAATAATATAATTCAAATTTTATCCCACAAAGGAATTAAAGGGTATTAAAAAAATTGTTAAAAGACGCCGCTTTTTCAAGCGATGTTCAAAAAGCAGAACCCCCCGACATACTTGACATGATGTAAAATTCATTCTCCACCGAGAAAGGGCATATGCCCAGAAATGTGTCTTCCCCTATCTAGCTACACATCTGATCGTTTCATTTTCTTTTCTTTTTTTAAAAATAATCTTATTTTCCAATGCAACAATTTTTGATTACACATTGTATATATTTTTAATTTAACAAACGCAAATTACTTTCACGTTTATTATCCTCCGGGAATAAAATACCTAAATTTAGAAATCTGTAACTTATATCAATGAAAAAAAAGTGTTATATCTGTCTCCAAAGCTGTTTTATTCGGTCAGATTTCTTATTGAAAAAAAAAAAATCATTTATACGTTAAAAGGAAATTCTAATTAATATATTTGGGCAACTGATATGTTTCTACTATATTGAGATTACCTCAGTTTCCAAGCCATCGTACCACGGTATCCGATCCCTCGATTATTTTCGGCCGCGACTACAAGTTTAAGTTTAAGAGCCATTCTAGTGACCAATAATTAATGAAATAGTAGACTATTAAAGAATTGGAAAAAGCCAATCATTTTATCGAAAATCGCTTTTCTAAAGGTTAAAAGTCGGTGATGACGTAAACGTCAGATAACGGAAGTTGAAAATGTTTTAAAAAATTGACACTTCGACCGAAATCTTTCATATAATAATAAAAATAGTATCTTCTCTTGTTTGCATAAAAGTGAGGTGGGAAATAGTGTAGTGGGTGATAAATTTAAAGTATATACTCTGGATTTGAATAAGCATAACAAGATATAAATAACGATAATGTAAGAATAAGAAAAACGTAAACTACCCCATTAATATGTTTAAATGCGCTAAAACGCAAGCAATGGTAAATTTAAGTACAAATTGTAATATTCAATGGCAGAGCGCTTTCGAGAAGTTTTATCTTTTCAATGAGTTGTGTGCGGTGTAAATACACCGCAATGATGTGGGGGGAGTAAATTGTCCAAATACAGGTCAAAGACTAAAGTTTACAGAGATAAACAGCTAAGGAAAAGATAAAACTTGATTTATTCTTTAACTATGAATGAATGTCTAGATACCTAATTTACCAACCAAAAGTTTTTTTTTTTGTAATTAAATTTTCAGATTCCGCCAGAATTTGAATCTCTGTTCGTAAGCATAGCAAGAGCGCGTCATGGAGTATAAATATTAAATGTTTGACAATTTCGTCAGTCACTGAAAGTAGGCCAAATATTCTGTGGAATTATTGTGCATTATAGTATGTGTGGACGCACGTAAATGTAATTGAAACTAGTATGCAAAATTGGTTTAATGTTCTGAATAATATACATTGTATTTGACTATTGGAAATTCTGCTATTCGAATAAAATACTCCAAAATATAACAAATATGATTTCTTATGAAATGTTAGAATATTAATGTATTTTAATAATAATTCCAATAAAATATTAAATTATTTCATAATCAAAAAGTAAAAAAAAAGAGGGGCGGGGTAGGCAGGTACAGTATTCAATCTACTAATCAACCTTGAGGTATGAGAGTTAATTGCGAATAACTGAAATAATAATAATAAGCAGCCATTCAAAAATGTGTATGACCAGTCCAACTCCAAAAAAGAAGAGAAAGAGAAGAGGAAAAAAACTACTATAAAAATGAATTTTTTAGTGAGTGTACTAATTAATCTGAAACACAAATATATCCACATGTAGATCATGCTATTTCAGTTTTCTTACTTGATATTTTACACTGTTGTCTTTTAGTTTCCTCAACAGAAATATTTTCTTTCTGAAATACTTTAACAGTATGTTTAATTGTAACTCTCCTATACATTCTGTTCTCTGCCATATCTTCCCAATGGAAATAATTGACATTACACTTTTTAGAATGTCTTAGAGATAACCCTTATAAAATAAATGGGGGTCTACCTCTCCTATGTAATTCTAGATTAATTGAAGAGAATTTCTTGCTGCCTTTTAAGATATGTGTTAATTCATTAAAATGTTGAATATTGTTTCCATAGAAGCTCTCTTAAATTGTTTGTTTTAGGGCCCTGACATAATAAATATCTCATCTCATCATCACCTCTAATTAAATGATGGAAATATTTATAGTCTTATATCTCTCACTTTTTTCCCTGATGTCTTTTTTTAATGCAAGTAAAAAAATAAAGCAATTCTTTTAATAAATAGCTTATTGTAGAGCTAAGACCTTTCTAATAGGACCTCAGAAAGAGTGACAGAGAAGGCATAGGTTGCAAATTTCTAGATGACAAGGATTTAAGCATTTTCCATCTTTATCTTCCAGCTAATGATATAGTTACCTATTTATTGACTAATGTTGGATATTCAGCTGGATTGACTATGAGGCAGTAACCTGACAGAAAAATTCTAAGTCTGTTGAAAAGTATTATATTTGGCCTGGATTTGAATGCCAGATCACAGACATGGCTAGTGGATGCATTATGAGTTCTTTGTACATACAAATATTAACAAGTCTGTAAATATGAACAATCTTTGCCATTGGGAAACAGATTTAATAAACTGGATATATCTTGGTTGTGATCTTACAAATGACTTGGAACTGAATTGGGCATAGTGATTTCATTTGGCATATGGCTGCACATTTGAACAATTCGATTTAGGATTCTCTTAATTTGTTAACTGGAAAGAGAAATAAAGGATTTGAAAATGCCTAATTCCTAAATCTGATCATCATAACTGATGGATTGTGTAGTGAAACAGTAGAAATGGAAATAATAGGAGTAAATATAATGCTGATGAATGAAGACAATAAATCTTTTTATCAAATATACAAATGTTGAATGCTTAATATGGACAGTTCAAGATCTTATCATGGAACAGTCCTTAAAATAAAAATTCAAAGATTAATACTAAGAACATCACATATTCTTTCATATACTTCTAAGCAGTTATCTTTAATCTATTCTAGAATCATCTAATGTTAAGATTGAGTAATTATTGGACACAAGATAATATAGTTTGATAAAATCTCCATCTTCAGACTAACCAGCTTCTGGCTTCTAAATTCATTAGTTCTAGGTTTGAATTCTAAACGTGACTGAAGAAGGCAAAATCCAGAAACCAGTGTCTTAAGATGGTAATTTACAGCATTATACCATTTAATGTCCATTGATTATTCAAGCTTATAGTACAGGGGTCAGCAACCTTTTAGTAGTGTAGTGCCGAACCTATGTTAAAACATTTTGCGTGCCGATATGATTTTGCTAACCTTATTATATTATCAAAATTGGTTGTTATAATGGGATTCAAAGTTATATATATTATAGTATGTAATATACACTACTATATAATATATATTTTTGAAGTCCATTATAACTGGATCTTATATTATTGGTCATTCACTATTTTAAAATACTTAGAATCATGTGAAAAGTAACTTTTTTTAAATTTGTAATTTTTAACATGCTTATTAAAAATTATATTACAAATTATAAATTAGAACTTTTTACCTGTACAAAATATATAATTTAAATAAGAAAAAAATATCATGAATTCTAATATGATTGACCATTTTTTATTATTAAAATAAATTAATGTGAACCTTGCCCTTGTACCTCTTTACTCAATTGTTCAATGTCAGGTATGTAATTGGTTATTTTTAGCTTCATGCATGTTTCTGAATGGTCAGGTGTTAGGCAACTTCTTTGTGAACTCAAAATATTTTTCATATGTGAAAAAATTTGTTCACATAAGTAAGTTAAACCAAATGCCGAAAGCAGAGCATAAGCAGTTTTTTTCAAATAATTGAATCCTTCAGGTAATGATATCCAACAATTGAGAATGACAGCCAACTTTTCTAGACAGTTCCCTTCAAGAGTTTTCTGCAATTCTACAAATTTAGTTTTCCACAATTCTGATGACATTAATTTGATTAATTCCATGTCAAAATTATTAATATCCATTGACTCAAAAAGAGATAAATCAAAGTCATCTTTAAATCAATTAAGTCAGGTATGATGAGGAAAGAAAATATGGGTGTGTATTTGGAAGACTTCACATCATTTGGAAAATTCTTCTCTGAGAGCTTCAATGTATTTTTGAAATTCATCTTTGTTAATTTAAATTGATTTGCATGGGCCTTTACATTTGAAAAGTACCTATAGGTGTTAGGGGTAATATCACACCAATATATATATATATATATAATTTTGATGCATATCCTTTCTAATATTCAAAAAGTTCTAATATTGTTTGACCCTTCCCTTGCAAATGCAAGTTTAACTCATTCAGATGTTGAATTATATCAGCCAGAAACATCAATTTGCATAATGTCTTCATCACTTATTTCCGGATAATGTTCTTTTTCATCAAGAAACATCTCGATTCTTTCAAACAGGATACAAAACCTGTTCAAGACCTTACCTCAACTAATCCAAAGAACATTGCTGTATAGAGGCAGGTCTATGTATGTACTATTTATTTCTTGCAAAAGGGATTTAAATTGCCTATGTGTTAATGAAGAATGAAAAACTATGGAATTATTTTAATGACAGTGTCCATTACAGAATTCAAGCATTGTGATGAGATTTTTGCAACTAAATTTTTCCGGTGTATAATGCAGTGGAAACTCAATATTCAATGTTTAATATGATTTTCAAGAAGTTTAACAAATCCCTTTTCCTTTCCGACCATTGCACGGCTGGCATCAGTAGTAACATTAAATATTTTATTTATGTTGATTTTTGAAATAATTGAAAAATACAGTGAAAATATCATGTCCCTTTGTTGTACCAGTAAGAGGAATCAAGCAACACAATTCTTCATAAATATGATTGTTGTCACAATATTGTGTACCGATTGCTAGGTGCTGCACATCATTTACATCAGTGCTTTCATGAACAGCAACACTGAATGCAACAGCTTATTGTAAACTGTTTTTCTTTTTTGTTGTTACAACTTCTGCCATATCAGTTATTCTTCTTTGAATTGATCTTGCAGAAGCTGGTATTTTTTGAATTCAAGACAGTATCATTTGTTTGTCTGAAGATTTGTAATGATGGTATATTATAAGATGTAATATGTTGGATTATTTCCATCATTTATGAGTGAATGTTGAATGTACAGAAAATTTTAAACTTTCCAAATACAAACAACTTGTTAGTAATAAACACAAATAGACAATACAGGCTAGTAATTACACATTTCGAGTAGTATTATTCTCCACTCTTCTTCAGATGTTGCTGGCCTATATGCACAGTGACAATATTCGCTTAGAAGTTGAACTCACACCTTTAGATATATATGGTTCAGTTAGTAGAGCATTTGCCTTAAAATTCGATATTCAAGAATCTAAAGGTGCAAGTTTAGCTTCTAAGCGAATATTGTCACTGTGCATATAGGCCAGCAACACCTGAAGAAGAGTAGAGAATAATACTACTCGAAACGTTGTGTAATTACTAACCTGTATCGTCTATTTGTGTGTTATTACTAACAAGTTGTTTGTATTTGGAAAGTTTAAAATTTTCTATACATTCAACATTCACTCATAAATGATGTAAATACTCCAAAATATCACATAGTATCATTTGTTTATTTGGTAGATCACTGAATAAGATTACAGCATTTTTCAAAAACGTTTCTTTGATGAACTGTCCATCTGTGAAAGATTTGCCTTTCAAAGCCACCCTATGAGCAATTGTATAACTACATTCGGTGGCTTTATTTTGGGTTCCAATTATTTGACTAAAATAATTAGTTTGTTTCTTAAAGGCAGAAACAGCTCTTTTTATAGCTTTACTTTTCTCATCTGAGTTTTTGTTTAGTTTGATAATGTCTTTGCACCCTTGAGGTGTGACATACAATACTTTCACAGCATAATATACACACAGCACTATCTTTTTGCTGTACAAATTCATATTCATTTGTCCAAGAGTCTTGAAAAAAGCGAATACTTTTGTGGCACATTTTGGGAATCTCTCAGTCACTATGCCATGAGAATCTCTTTTTTGAAAGAAGTGCCACCAATGAGCATCGATTATTTACCTTTCACTACTGAAAATAGTTTTCTACAATTGACAATGTAATAAGCTTTTTATTTGGATTACGACCTCATTTTTTAATTTTATCAGAAGTAAAATGTGAATATGTCTAATTTTTTTCGTTTGCAAACAAAAATATCTTTTAAATGAAGTCAAGTGTATTATTTTCTGATAAATAATGATTTAATTGTATATTCAATGTTGAATGTAAAAACACAAAAAAAGACGCTGAAATTAAAATATTTTTTTTTTACTAATTCAATTTATTCCGAGTGCCATTGATAAGCATCGACGTGCCAAGCATGGCACGGGTGCCATAGATTGTTGACCCCTGTTTTAGTAAGTGGTAAGTAGCATGAAGATAAATGCTCTTGAAGTTATAAAAGTTTAAGATTGTTATGGCTCTTAATAAAACCCATCTTCTGCAGAAAGTTTAATTAGTTAGATGGTTATATTAGTAAAGACAGTTTGTACAGTTAAAAAAAAGTACATTGTATTTACTGTGACATCTGTTTTGATAATTTCCATTTTTGGAATAAAAAACTAATATATTTAAAAATTGTTTTTATACAATTAGTATCTATTATTTTATGGAAAAACTAATCCTGATGTGCAAACCATAATAACAATTCACAAATCAGATACCAAAAGGGATATTTTAACAAACATAAATAACACCCACTTTGTTGTATCTATGCTAATTTATTAATTAGTCCAAACATCCAACTACCACATTGTCATATGGTAAATAAATTAATGATTGAGAAAATAGCATTGATACAAGAAATGGGTAATATTTAGAAGTTTGTTAAAAGGTCTCTTAACAGAAGAACAATAACAAACTGATGCATTTAAATATACTTTATTTTACTTTTAAAATGTGATTTTACATGACTGATGAGATTCAAAAAAAAAAAATATGGAAGATTGCTCTTAGGCAGGATTTTCTACCTGCGATGGAAAGAATTTGCTATAAACATGACCCAACTTGAAAATATTCTTATTTAATATGAGGCGAAGTTTTTCTGTATATCGAACATCAAGAGCTGTAAAAAAAAAAAAAAGATTAAAGATTTTGTTTAACATAAAATTGTTTAATGACTGTGTTTATATATGTAATGGAAATATGTGTAAGAGTGCGTGTGTATATGTATATATTAATAATCATAAATTACCAATAGTTAATTGGTTTCCAAATTTAATTCACAGCACAATGGCAAATCTTATTAAACCAAAAGAATATGTACAATATAGTGTTAAGACAACCTCTGGCTTAGTAAACCAATAGAATACCAACAATCTACTGTCAAAGCAACCTCTACACATAAAAACTGTCCATCTTTTATTATCTGGACAACAGATTGTAGAAATTCGATTAGTTTATTAAACTTTAATTGTGTTGTGAATTATACAAATATAAAAAAACAGAAAATAGTTTGCAAATGATTATATGAAATAAAACAAGATCGGAACTTAAAAAAAATTCCACTCATTTCTTAACATCATCTCCAATTATATTAATGCAATTGTTAAAATGCTTTATCAATTCCTTAAACCTGACATAAGAAAGCCTTCTGTTACAATTTATTTATTCATCTTATTTTCAACTTGTTCAATATCATATCTTTAATGCAGCAAACATTTCTACCATAAATAGGATTTCTTTTTATAAGCAACCTTTGCTGAAAATTTTTTGCTTTCCAAAAAAAATGTGAAAGCGAGATAATGGTCAATGCTTTTACAACTGAAACCAAACTCTGATAGTTAAACTGTGATCAAATAAACCATAATAATATCATTTAGTAAAAAACCGCTATACTGCTATAAAATGCAAATTATCATTATTGATAAATGGGAAAAAAATTTGAAATATCTATTGAAAAATTAATAACTTTGCTGTTTCATCAGTAAAAAAATGCTAATTAATAAAACAGATTTTAATGAGATCATTTCACACTGTGACAGCCATAAGCACTTATCCTTATTAAGAAAGTTACACTTTAAAGAGGCATAAAGCATTAATAATGGCTAGAAAGAAATACATTGAATCTTCTTTATAAAAATTCTTGAAGAAAATGTAAGAATGAGTTGCAATTTGCAGATTTTATAGTCCTTAACTAGATCTTCGCTTCTTTCTACTTTGTTTCATACATTGCACATGAACTGCTGAAGACTACACCTCATAAAGTAGCACTTTAATGTTATATTCCCACCTATTCTCGGATCTCTATAAATTTTGTTTTTATAAAATTACAGAATTGAAATTGTTTGGATGAGAATAAACAGACCATCTCGTAAGTCAAAAAAAAAAAAAAGGGATATAATCTGAAATTACTGCTAAATCTCCACAATAATTATAAGTGACTTTTATTAACAAATTATCAATAATATTTTATTAGTTGCAATCTCTATGGACTATTTTTCATTTCTGATTTTCACACATATTTCTCATTTATATTAAAATGTTCAAGTATCACATGACTATTAGCCTATGAGCCACAACATAACACAGAGCTTCTCTTTTATGGAAAAAAGAATTCTCTGAATCAATGAGCCCAATGCAATCTGCTAATCATTATGACTTCTCTTATTATTCTCTAATTTAGATAACTTCTAAAATTTCTAGTCGATTTATTTATATCTCCTTTCGGTGCTAGTATTATGGACAAAGACGCCGCTCGATGGCGCCGTTATCACGCTAAAACTATAAAATATGAACATTCCCAGGCCGTTGATTTTAATCATTTTGATGTGTTTTTTGTAATGCGAAAATAAAATAAAAAACAAAATTGTTTTTTAAATATTTTTTTTTATTAACATATACAAATTAAATGATAACAATAAATGCAAAATAAAATCAACAAATTACAATTTAATTCGTGATTTGTATTTTGCTTTATTAGAAAAAACAATTTTCTATCGGATATTTTTTTAGTGGGGTTACGCCTTTTTTTTTATTGTTGTTTAAAAACTCATAATCGGAATAAAAAGTAAAATTTCTTAGTCTTCCTTTTAATTTTTACAGAGGAACAGATATTATTGTGTTACCGCTATTTTTTACTTTCTTAGTCTTCGTTTTACATTTTAATTTTTACAGAGAAACAGATATTAGTATCTTCTTACCGCTATTTTTTAATTCAAATAGAAGACAACAAAAAGTAAAAGTTGTTAGGGTTAGGTTTAGGGTTCTGTTGTTTATAATGCTAAAATAAAAAATATCAAAATCGTATTTTTGTAAATATTTTTTTTTATTAACATATATAAAATAAATGATAACAATAAACATAAAATATATTCAACAAAATATAATTTCATTCGTGTTTTTTTTTTTTTTTTAAATTATTTGGTTTAAAAATCAGTAGTCGGAGAAAAGAAAGAAAGTAAACGTTTTTTAAACAACAACAAATATATATATATAAAATGTCTTCTTTACTTATTAACCATGTTTATAATATATGCTTTTTATGAAATTTAAAAAAGAGGGTAGAATTGTACTTTTCTTACTGGATATTTTTGTGTTACCGCTATTTTTTACTTCAAAAATAAACAGATGGTAGAATATTGTTTGTCTTGTGGAATGTTACGAACAGTACGTTACTTGACGCATTACCTAATTCCAACACTTTACACATATATCTTGTCAACATTTTTCCACTTAAAACTTCAATACAGTATGGTGTAAAGAGTCGGATAATTATTACTTAAGAAAATCTGAACATTTCAATACTTTAAAAAAAAAAAAATTCAATCAAACCACATTTCCATCCAATTCAAATACACACACCCTCTCATCAACCCATAACAATTGTATAATCTGTGCGAATTCGCCAAATTTATTTGCTGCGATGCGACATACATGCTGTACTGCGACGCGACATAGCGGCCCGCAATCTGTAGCACAACAAAAAAGTTGTACTATAGAAAACGCGGGTTCGAACGTGTCGGCCATGGAAATGGTATTTTTATGTGTTTTAGCACGTAAATGGCGCCATCGAGCGGCGTCTTTGTCCATAAGACTACAACCCTCCTTTCCATAGTCTTAACTTTATTCATTTAATAATTTCAGTTTTAAAGCCAACTATATTTCCTCACATCAAATAAAGCTGACCTCTATCTTCAGTCAGAAATATTGATTAAAGATCAATATTTGCATAATTGGCTGTGAAAAACAAAAAAATAAACAATGAATTCTTGAGATTTTTGATTGGTATTATATCATCCTTTGACCTAAAAATTAAAAATGCATTTGAATAATCATTATTCAAAGTTAGTTATTAACTAGGGGTATTCAGTTTACAATAATTAAACTAAGTTAAATCACTGAGAAAATTCAAAATCTTAACATCATAAAATTTTCAAGTCGCAAAACAAGTAAAATAGAAGCCATTGATTGACATTTGCGCAATATATAATCCACTTTGATAACAGACCAATTAGTTAAAAACAAGTTACAAGTCAGCTGGTAGAATCATTTAGTAAAACCGCTTACAGAAGAGGCTATGGCAAAAAAATCAGTAGTCTATATTGTAACACAATAAATAATAAAAGCTACTATTAATAATGAACCAATTTTACTTAAATTTATGAAATAAATTTTTTATTGGTTAACGTTTTATTTTAATTAAATACTGGAGAAACTTAATGGTTAACATTATGCTGACTGGAATTAATGTCTCCATTTCTCTTAATGGTTCAATTCTATTTGCTGTAATAAAATGCACCATTCTCTTTTGGACTTTGTAAAATAATTTTAAAATCGTTTTAATAAGCGCAAGAGAGGTGTATTTTATTACATCATACACATTATTAGCTATTTAGTAAAAAATTTCTATAACATCCAACACGAAGCAAAAACTACCCTATAATAATGATAGACATTAGCATTGTTTTACGAATGAAATGATGGCAAGCAAGACAATTCTTAATTATTATATCCAATAATCAGACAGAAATATAAATCAGCTCGCCACTGCAGGTACTACTGGTTGGGAAATTCTCTATGCTGATTACCATAACTATTAATGCTTGCAGACTATCAGTGCTGACTGGAGAATTCTTATATCCATAAAATTCGTAGGTGTTCATATGATTGATAAATGTCTAAAATTTGATTTCTGAAGAACCCGTCATCCACAAACATATAGAATGAGAAGCATAACCTCTTTAATTTTTGATATTATCATTGATTTTATATGCTTTAGCGTGGAGATATGAGTAAGACTCAAAACGTAAATGTTCCTGGATCAAAGTTTGAATGACAAAAACTTGATTAAATAAAAAAGTAAAATTACTTATGATAGCATTGATTCTTGCTTTATTAAACTAAAGAAAGCATAATATGGTTGTATATATTCTTGGTTTTATCTCACAAGAAATGCAACTTGACCTTTATTACATTATAACAATATTCGTGGTTTAATTACTTTGTCAATAGTTGCACTAAATGAATAGTTAGTACTTTTTTTAATAATTGCAGTCTGCACAGATATTTATAAAAAAATTTATTTTTTTTAATTCAATAAGAAAATAGTATCCAAGTAGCTGATTCTTCATAAAAATGCCATTTAATTCACCAAACTGAGATTTCTTTAAATTTACTTAGAGATATCAATATAAACAAGGCAAAACTCTCCATACAGTAGTGCCACCCTGTGCCAACCAGAGTAATCAATGGATGCCAGAAGGCTTGTGCATAAAATCCCTATCTAATGCCTTCTGGTATCCATTGATTACTCTGGTTGGCACAGGGTGGCACTACTGTATGGAGAGTTTTGCCTTGTTTATAAACAATTATGTGCTAGTATAACAGATGGTGATCATGAGATATCAATATAAGAATCTTTAAATTTTTGAATTTACCACTCTGTATTTAAAATAATAATGATTATTATTATATTATATTATTATTGTTGTTGTTCATATAAGGTATTGATTATTAATAAACTGAACTGAATTAAGCTGCACAAATCAATATTCAAACTTCTGAACTGACTTTTTTGGATATAAAAAATTTAAATTACCAGATATTTTTGACATTGAGAGACTAAAGCTATCTGAATATGGTAGAATCAGTACAGTTTGCAACCAGAATATTATAGAATTCCCAGTGACGTTATTAATTCTCCACTGTAGCCATCACTTTGATACTCATTAACTATATGATTCATCAAATCTCATTTATAAAACAGCTGAGCAGAATTACCAGTTGCCTGAATCTATTGATCAACAATGTCCTGAAAAATCAAATCCAGCTGGTTTATTGCTTTAGTTGGAAAAAGAAATTTGTTATAACATCATAGGAAGTCTGATTTTTTTAGCCCTAATTCGTCTTTGTTTATTCATGGGTGAACATCCAGAAAAGGAATCTTGATTTGAGACAAATCGTAGATGGTAAAAATATATCTTGAATAATAATGGCAAGACTAGTTTTTTTTATATATAATTTTTGTGAAGTGACTTCTCTTGTGACATATGGTGAAGGAATAAATGAGAAAAAGTAGAAAACTACTGAAAGGAGTTGACTTGAGTGAACATTAATATTTCTTATGGTAATATTTCAGGATCCATAAGCTTAACATAGACACTTTTTCTCCAAACAGGAGCATAGTATTCATATATTTCTTTACTTTTTATTAATATTTAAGCTGTCTAAGATAAAAAAAAATCCATATACTAAATAAATAAAGATGGTAGAAGCTGACCCTATTTATATAAAAATGTTTACGTAGTTATAATAATAAATAAATGAATAACTAGTGATAACAAATAACTGATTATTTTTTCTATTACGATCCTGTTGTTAGTTATGATAATGGGCTCTAAATAAACAATCAAAAGGCTTTATTGCACAGTAGTATATAAGATACTAGAACAACAAATTTCAAGAACTGGAATCAATCTGAATTCCATACACTCCATAGCCTAATACTCTGCCATTACATTAAACCACAAGACATGACAGTTTCTGACAAGTCAATATTGACTTTTGATGATCATATGAACTGCTAAATTATAAAATAATGTTTGGCTTTACAAATTCTCAATGACAAATTTCTTAAAGTGAGATTTCAACAATCTCAATAATGATTGCGTACTTTCTCCTTCAACAACAATTTTTCTAAGCTTGTATAGCTTTTTAATAAATTTAATGATCCCATGACTGAAGTCAAATAAAACAATTCTAACTGGTGAAAGTTTGAGTCTAATCTGATTAAATATGCAGTTGTATGTCTTCTGTTATCCATACTACTTAAAATCTTTATCAACACTGCAGTTAAAACACATCACTATTCTTCCTTGTTCTTCTGTAGCATGTAAACTTCCACATAAATATTCTCGGAGTCATACATTTTAAAGACTTGATACCACATCTGAAGACATTTCCCAGTTTACTATTGCAACTCTGTTCAATGTTCATCTATGAGAAATCTTATTGCAGATAAATTATCCAAAACGGCAAAAATTATTGGAAACAATTAAGACCCAAAATTCTTCAAATACCATAAATTTTATGATTTTTTTGGAAAATTCCAACTATTTAAAAAAAAAACAAGAAAAATAACTGAATTATAGGAATAAACACTACGGTCCTGGTTTGCAGACCGTACTGTAGCCGTCAGAGGGCGTGGCGACATCATCAACAACCGGCCTGAAAATGGCAAGTGATAAATTTTTTTACAAAACGCCTCAAAATCGACAAATAAAAATGCCTAAGGCAATATATGTACAGCAAATAAAGCGAAAACTACAAATTAAAAAAAAATTAAAGAAAATGCTACAAAATTCAAATAATAAAAACAAAAAATCATGAAAATTGCATTATGAGCTATACCCCCCCCCCAAAATAAAAAAAACGCCTAAAAATCGACAAATAAAAATGCCTAAGGCAATATATGTACAGCAAATAAATCGAAAACTACAAATTAAAAAAAAATGCAAGAAAATGCTAAAAAATTCAAATAATAAAAACAAAAAATCATGAAAATTGCATTATGAGCTATACCCCCCCCAAAATCAAAAAAACGCCTAAAAATCGACAAATAAAAATGCCTAAGGCAATATATGTACAGCAAATAAATCGAAAACTACAAATTAAAAAAAAATGCAAGAAAATGCTAAAAAATTCAAATAATAAAAACAAAAAATCATGAAAATTGCATTATGAGCTATGCTCCCCCCAAATCAAAAAAACGCCTCAAAATCGACAAATAAAAATGCCTCAGACAATATATGTATAGCAAATACATCGAAAACAACAAATTATAAAAAAATGAAAGAAAATGCTAAAAAATACAAATACTAAAACCAAAAAACCATGAAGATTCTATCAAGAGATATACCTCCCTCCACAATCTGACAATTCACAAAACATGGCGGCCAAAAAAAGCGGGAAAATACGAAAAAAATCAAATCATTTACCTTCAACATAAATATGCATCTAAGTTCATATTAAAAAGCAATTCCCCCAACTGGTCAAAACGTAACACAGATTAATACGTAGTAACTAATAAAAAAATAAGCAGAAAATGCTATAAAATGCAAACTATAAAAAAATAGGATCAACAGTCCCCCCCCCTACAATCTGGACATTCAGAAGGAAGCATGGCGGCCAAAAATAGCAGGGATCAAATTATTTACCTTAAACATAAATATGCATCTAAATTGATATAGAAAAGCAATTAATTGTTCTCTGGCTTTCAAATTAATGCATATGTAAATGGAGCAGTAATATTTAAATAATCAAAAAGCAATCATTACCGACCCCTCCCCACTAATCAAAACGTAATAAATGGTATCAATATTTTAAGATTGTTTAAGTAACAGACCTAATAAGAATTCATATCATAGATTAATACGTAGTAAGTAATTAAATAGAATTATAGTAAGTTTAAAAGAGAAGATGGAAATATTACTTTGTTGCATTTTTTTTGTTCAAGAAATTGTTTTTCACCGTTATATAGATTAAATCACATATTGTAATTGTAGTTTCAAAATGACTATCCCCTTCCCCCATTTAGTGACTTTTCTAAAACTAAGAACTCATAACACAGATTAATACGTACTAAGTGATTAAATATGGCAACAACGGACTAACTTTTATAAAATGTACTAAATCTTATGAATATTTTAAAAATCAAACACTATCTGCACATGCACATGTGCATTATTTAAGTAATAGATATAACTCCTCAACACAGATTAATACAGTACATAGTAAGAAAGTTTAAAAAAGAAAGTGCGAAAAATTACCTTGTTCCAAATTCGGTTCAGAGCCATTTGCACAATGATGACTCGATCATGATGTTCTGCAAAATGTAGCTTTGCTGGTAAATTTCTTAACACTTTTAGCAATGATGATTTCAGCAGATTAAAAAAATTATTTAACAGAAGGTATCTAGAAACACTAGCAATTATTTAAATCAAGTTATGCACACATATATAATATCCCAATTCATTTTAAAAATAATAAACAATTGTCCACTATATTCATATTATTTTCAATTATGTTTTTATTTAAACAAAGTTGCAAGTTCATCTACATTTTTTTAATGAGAGAAGTGTAATTACAAACATGAAATATTCTCTCCCCCCCTCCCCTTTACTTGACAGCAAAAAATACTGTAAATACTTTTAAAAGAAAAGTCTTTCAACATCAAATTATTTATCTTTAAAGCAATTAATTGTTATCTGGCTTTCAAATTATGACATATGTAAATTGATCAATAATATTTAAATAATAATCAATGTAAAAAAGGAATACAAAACATAATTACCAAAGTCTTTCGGAAAAGATTTTAACACTAAGAGCAAATATGGCAGAAATTAGTGTGAAAAAAAAGTTTTGAGTTAAAATTTGCGCATATCTAATGTTGTATTCTTCTCCATCAAAAAATAATCCTAATTAAGTTTGTCAAAAAATAAACATTATCCCAACAATTTGTATTTCTAGCACTACAAAATAATTTAAACGTCATAATAGAACTAAGCAGGTAAATCAAAACTCTACTTTAGCTACATTTTAAGTAAATTAGTTAGCTTTGGAAATGATATTCTCTATTACGTCATATTTCATTTCACAGTTTGTTCTTTCAAAATTAAAGTGCATACTATAAAAGAAGGATGACCGGTAATTATTTTTGGGTATCATAACGTAATAGAGATTTTACATCAAAAATATAATTTCCAAAGCCAACAAATTTAACTAAAACATAAGTGACCTAGACTTTTGAAATACCAGCTTTGTTCTATTTTGACGTGTTAATTATTTTGTAGTGCTAGAAATACAAGTTGTTGGGATAATGTTTATTTTTTGACAAACTTAATTAGGATTATTTTTTGATGGAGAAGAATACAACATTAGATATGCGCAAATTTTAACTCAAAACTTTTTTTTCACGCTAATTTCTGCCATATTTGCTCTTAGTGTTAAAATCTTTTCCGAAAGACTTTGGTAATTATGTTTTGTATTCCTTTTTTACATTGATTATTATTTAAATATTATTGATCAATTTACATATGTCATAATTTGAAAGCCAGATAACAATTAATTGCTTTAAAGATAAATAATTTGATGTTGAAAGACTTTTCTTTTAAAAGTATTTACAGTATTTTTTGCTGTCAAGTAAAGGGGAGGGGGGAGAGAATATTTCATGTTTGTAATTACACTTCTCTCATTAAAAAAATGTAGATGAACTTGCAACTTTGTTTAAATAAAAACATAATTGAAAATAATATGAATATAGTGGACAATTGTTTATTATTTTTAAAATGAATTGGGATATTATATATGTGTGCATAACTTGATTTAAATAATTGCTAGTGTTTCTAGATACCTTCTGTTAAATAATTTTTTTAATCTGCTGAAATCATCATTGCTAAAAGTGTTAAGAAATTTACCAGCAAAGCTACATTTTGCAGAACATCATGATCGAGTCATCATTGTGCAAATGGCTCTGAACCGAATTTGGAACAAGGTAATTTTTCGCACTTTCTTTTTTAAACTTTCTTACTATGTACTGTATTAATCTGTGTTGAGGAGTTATATCTATTACTTAAATAATGCACAGCACATGTGCAGATAGTGTTTGATTTTTAAAATATTCATAAGATTTAGTACATTTTATAAAAGTTAGTCCGTTGTTGCCATATTTAATCACTTAGTACGTATTAATCTGTGTTATGAGTTCTTAGTTTTAGAAAAGTCACTAAATGGGGGAAGGGGATAGTCATTTTGAAACTACAATTACAATATGTGATTTAATCTATATAACGGTGAAAAACAATTTCTTGAACAAAAAAAAATGCAACAAAGTAATATTTCCATCTTCTCTTTTAAACTTACTATAATTCTATTTAATTACTTACTACGTATTAATCTATGATATGAATTCTTATTAGGTCTGTTACTTAAACAATCTTAAAATATTGATACCATTTATTACGTTTTGATTAGTGGGGAGGGGTCGGTAATGATTGCTTTTTGATTATTTAAATATTACTGCTCCATTTACATATGCATTAATTTGAAAGCCAGAGAACAATTAATTGCTTTTCTATATCAATTTAGATGCATATTTATGTTTAAGGTAAATAATTTGATCCCTGCTATTTTTGGCCGCCATGCTTCCTTCTGAATGTCCAGATTGTAGGGGGACGACTGTTGATCCTATTTTTTTATAGTTTGCATTTTATAGCATTTTCTGCTTATTTTTTTTATTAGTTACTACGTATTAATCTGTGTTACGTTTTGACCAGTTGGGGGAATTGCTTTTTAATATGAACTTAGATGCATATTTATGTTGAAGGTAAATGATTTGATTTTTTTTGTATTTTCCCGCTTTTTTTGGTCGCCATGTTTTGTGAATTGTCAGATTGTGGAGGGAGGTATATCTCTTGATAGAATCTTCATGGTTTTTTGGTTTTAGTATTTGAATTTTTTAGCATTTTCTTTCATTTTTTTATAATTTGTTGTTTTCGATGTATTTGCTATACATATATTGTCTGAGGCATTTTTATTTGTCGATTTTGAGGCGTTTTTTTGATTTGGGGGGGGGGGGGTATAGCTCATAATGCAATTTTCATGATTTTTTGTTTTTATTATTTGAATTTTTTAGCATTTTCTTGCATTTTTTTTTAATTTGTAGTTTTCGATTTATTTGCTGTACATATATTGCCTTAGGCATTTTTATTTGTCGATTTTTAGGCGTTTTTTTGATTTTGGGGGGGGGGTATAGCTCATAATGCAATTTTCATGATTTTTTGTTTTTATTATTTGAATTTTGTAGCATTTTCTTTAATTTTTTTTTAATTTGTAGTTTTCGCTTTATTTGCTGTACATATATTGCCTTAGGCATTTTTATTTGTCGATTTTGAGGCGTTTTGTAAAAAAATTTATCACTTGCCATTTTCAGGCCGGTTGTTGATGATGTCGCCACGCCCTCTGACGGCTACAGTACGGTCTGCAAACCACGACCAACACTACTTAAAACGATTCCACTTCTACCAACTATTGTAGAATAGTATAAGTAGATTTTGCTTCTGAACAGCTTTGCGTAGCCAGAATCATGTGACTTTTTTTGTTTCATACCAATCCTGACCACGATCAAAATATGTAGATATTAAACTGATGTCAGATCTAAATCATTATGCAAGCAAATTGATTTGGATTCAAAGCATCAAGTTGTTTTTGAATTTCAAGTTGACAGGTTAATATAAAAAAGAATAAACTATACTGCTGGATGAATGGTGCATTAGATCTAAAAGAATCCGGGTGTGCTAAAAAGGGATTCAAAAAGCACTGCCATCTATTAATAATTCAAGCTTAAAGAGATGCAATATATTTTTTGGTTTTAATTGAAATGCACACAAAAAAAACTTTATTGCAGTCACAGAGCATATTTATGAACGAATATTTTGCGAGCAACCAAGTAGGGGAAAAAAAGTATGTCATCTGTATTACAAATTCACACAACCATAATTCTGGAATCTTTGATTTCATATAACAAATTTTTGAGATCAAAACTATCCAAAGTATAATGGTTAATCTAAAGGCATGACCTTATAATTCACAAATTACTTTTTTCATAGATCTAGTTTAACTTTAGTAATCCTGTATAAGAATAGTCTACTGTCATGACTTAAATATATAATAATATTTCAGTTAGCTGTTCCAGAAAACAAAAATCCTTTACAGTAACTAAAGAATGCAATTATGAACTTCTTATTGCCAGGCAGAGTTATTTAAAATTTGTTTACTACACCCAAAGCTAGATATTTCATCCAATATATGCTGTGCCAGGCATTATCAAATGGCCTTGCACAAAGTATGGATTAAGCACAACAAATATATAAATGTGCTATATTGATAATGGAGTGGTCTGAGCATTAAAATACCCACACACACCAATTTAAATAATATGAAATTGACATGGAAAATATTGTAAAATAAGCTCATGTATTTTTTTATTTTTCTATTTTGTATGTTTTTTATGTCACTTTATGTATTGGGCTTTTCTCTGAAAAATTCAAATAGAGAAAGGCAAACTTATTAAACAAGTGAATCAAATGTTGGAACATAGTAGTAAAATAAATAATTAAAGCAATTGTTCCAACATACTTGTACATTTTTCATTTTGTTAATTACTGCCTCTAAAAACTAATTTTATTCTATAAACAAAGAATGTTAATTGCTTTTGCAAAAATCTGACCAAAAGCAAAATGTTTGATAAGGCTATAATTAAAATGTTATTATTTTTTTTAAATAGAAATTCTTTTGAAATGAATAGCTGTAATCAAGTGGTCTGAGCATTCAAGATGGATGTCAAACTTAAAATGTAGAATTTAATCGGAAAAATATAAAGGAATGTTTGCAATCTAAGTGATAAGCTAGATTAAAAGGATTGGCTGATTCATTCTTCTCAGGGGGATATCTGAATTGGTTCTTATTAGTGGGAAGGATAGTGCTGTGGGATTCAGTCTTTCGTTGGCAGCCATTCTGGGCAAATCATTCTGTTCGTTGCTCCAGAATTCTCCAAGCGATCAGCTACTTAGAGAGTCATTTATGAATAGTACTATTAGTGACATTCGTTAGAACAAATCCTTTATACAGTTCTTTTAAGAACTCTTGTCTTTGTGGATTCGAATAACTATTGGAGACAGCCTATGAAAATTTATTAAATAATCCTCGTTACTATTTAGATATATAAAAAAAGAGGATATGAAGCAATATACTAGAGATTCCGGCAAAATGACCATGGGGTAGACAACTAGTCAGTGCACCGCCCTTTCTCTGTCCTAAGCCGCCCAGATGTGACCACGCCAATTCCAACCGCCCAGGAGGATGACCAGTGCCGCCTTACTAAATGGAAGAAATCGTCACCACACAGCCAGTTAACTTGAAGCCCACTCAGCCCAGAGGAGAAGAATGAAGACGCAGATATAAGTTTATTTTAAGATATTTATTAACATTGAAATAATTAACTTTTCTATTTCCGATTAGATATATATATTTTTTTTTGTTATTATTATTTATCATTTAAAAATGAGAGAGTCTCTCGCATATGTATAAATTTACGGTTATTGCGGTCATAAATGGTAAAGCTTTTACTTAAATCCTTTGAGTGAATTTTTCTATTTCAAATTAGTATTTTCAACAAAGATGCATGTATATATATGTGTATGCGTACATACGCTTATTATATTCGGTAAATATGATATCTCATGCTGAATATCTAAAAATGTATTTAACCGGATATCCTTTTTAAGTTATTTTTTTTTGTGACTGCTACACCTCACGATGAGTGTAAGAAGGGATTGATTTATTATAGATTCCCTGTAAGCAAGTACTCTAATAACTTTATATTTAAATAATAGTAAGAGTATAATTGGGCTGCACGTATATACATGTATAGAAATTTATCTTTGGCAAAACGGAAATAGATACAGTACCTTATGGTGAGTACGATATGGTATCTGAGCCAACGCAACACATTGACTTGTTGAAAATATGAAATTAGTGATATATTTCATTGTGCAAATATGCATAGTTTTTATTATTATATTTCCTATCAATAACAAGGTTTTAAAGTTATCAGTAAAAGCGTATGCCTGTATGACCGAAAATCTCATATCTGTATATCAAATCACACAAATTAAAATTTATTTCTATTGGGTAAAAGGAGCTCAGACCACTTCCATTACTTATAAACATTGTAAATAGTTTTAGGGAAGTATTATTGTTCTTATTTAAATTTGGATTTTATCTATTTAAACGCTTTGAAAATATATATATTGGGATAATTAATTATTTAGTATTTTGTTATTATATCATCATTTATATGAAACGGTAACGGGTATTTGGGACTAAATAAATATTTAATCACATTATTAAACTTGTTTCGTTTTTATAGTATTAGTTATATCGATAAAATGTGTTCTTTCCTTATCAACCACATACCTGTAATAATCATTTAACTTACCCATTTGAAGACCCTAGATGTAGAGTGACTTGAGCTAGCCACACGGGATATCGCTCTACCGGGGTGTTAAATCTTATTCTTATGCTCCGCTGAACATATGGTAGTGCACACCCTTCTAGGAGGGTGAAAAATTCATTTTTTGATTCTTTTCTAGAAGTGGCGCGCAAAAGTCTATTTTGTAAATAGATTTTTCAAAGGTGTGTACTTGCCATTGTTCTAAATATTCGGGCATTAAAATAAGATATCAACTAAAGGGTGTTTTAACTGGAAGATTCCTGTCAATCCACTCTTTCTATCAGTTTAGCTGGAAGTACTGATATATATGAGTATAGAAATCAGCTAAATTGATATCCATTTCTTTACCTGTTAAATCTTGGTCACTTCATGCTCAGTGCAAGATTAGGAAAAGAATTCCGCAGGGAGTATGGTCCGGTACAATGCTAACATGTTTTATTAGCTTTATTTCAACAATTGTTAATTCTTATCTCCCAACAACAAAAAGAATTTCAGATGGGATAATGTCTAATAAAACTGAACTGTATGCAACTGGCAACCTTTTTTTTTTAATAAATGTCCTTTTGTAAGTATGTGCAACTATACGTATTGATTAGTAATAGTTAGTTTTTTTAAAAAAATTTCTTAACAAATAAGTCAAGTAAATCTTACTTTGATCAAATATCCTATTTAAATTTCCAGAGCTGTCTCTCACATTAAACAGTTTTGGAAATGGAGGATTTTCCTAGCAAAGAAAAGAAAAAAATACATCAAAATATGTTCTCTGAAATTTTAAATTAAACAGAATAAAAATATTTGTGTAAGTAAATATATAAATTCTAATGATCTTAATGGGTACATAAATAATTTTATGGCTATCAAATATGTAACATTAAGAATATAAATCTATTCACCCAACAAGTTAGATTCTCAAAGAACCATTTAAATAAATTCATAAATAATGTCTATCTTTTATTATGTCTGACAAAATAAATTGACATCAATATAACAAAAAATGGGTATTATTTACAGGTTTATTTAAATGATTCTTTAAAAATCTAGCTATGAATTATCTTAGTAACATACTTGGACTTTTTGATCCATGAATAGATTTAAGTAAATATGTATATCCGTATACATAAAATAGTAGTAATATGATAGACAAGCAGGCTAATGTCTAGGGCATCAACTAATTGGATGCAGTGGAGGGGGGGCACAATATTGCTATATTATGTTAAAACAAATTTATTTCAATTATACTGAATTTATTTGAAATTTTTTTGTATCAGAGAATATGCAAGATCCACTTATACATTGTGTTTGGGAGCCAATTGGTGATAAAAGGGAGAGGGGGACTAAATGTTTGACTTGATTAAGATACAAAAATACTCTCTGCGGCTATATATATATATATATAGAAAAGTCAGTAAATATATAACATATGGTTAAGAAAAATAAATAAATAATATGAATGTAAAAAAAATTGTCGAAAAATAAATTCCAATGACATTGATACATTTGTCTTATCATTTATTCACCTTTTCCAAACTAGGTCATATCTCAGTACAATCTTCAATCTTTTCATTGCCAGTTAGGAATATCTTGACACAACAAACCTCATAGAACAGAATTTTAGAAAGGTTTTTGTTAACTAAAATACTTACTTTCACGATGTTCTACAGTAAGACAATTATTATATGCTTTCATTTAATTTAATAGGGCTTTCATTTGTCTGTTTGCGAAATCTTGAATTCAATTTTCATCTAATTTCCAATGTAGTTGAAATGTTGCATGTGAATGTATTCACAATAACAATACACTTTTTTAGAGTTTGCAATTTTAGCATAAAAAAAAATTAAAGAAAAATTTTAATTTTGTTACCATTCTTTATGGTATTGCTATCTAGCATATAAAATTGTATCTAAACATTCTACATTCATAATTTCAGGAACAATAGAAACTAAAAAGTAATTTTAAAATTTTAAAGAAACACTCTTATTCAGATAAATGCATTAAAAAGTTTTAAAAAAATGATTTTTTTCAGCTTTCACAAATAAAAGAAAGAATGGAGCAGTCATCTTTAGAAATTCACAAGTCAGATTGCTGAAAAATTATTTGAATAAACTTTTCAACTAATGTCCACTTTGAATAGATTGATTCGGATACAAAAAAGTGTGCTGGTTCTGTGGGAAAGTAATTTGTGAATTTCTAAATACGATCGTCCAATGCTTTTATTTGTGAAAACTGAAGAAAATGTTTTATTTTTTAGTGCCCTTATGTAAACAAAAATGTTTTATTTTTATTTTTTTTTACCCCCTCGATTGATCATAAAAAATTTTCAGATGCCTTAATTTCACAGGTACCTACTCAATATCTTCCTAAATATTAACAAAATCTATAAACTTTAAGTTCGTAATACATAAGCGAAAGATACAATTTCCAGTCAAAGTGTTAAAGCCAATAATTCCATGCTTATTTGAGCATTTTTTAAAGATTAAACATTTAGCATATTTATTTAGTGTAGAGATTTGATGGAAAGATTATCCTAACTGATTAAAATTGGGCTAAATAAAAACAAACATATAGTTTAACGGAGAAATTCAGTAAAAAATGAAACTAATTTAAGTGGTGAATTTATCAAAATAAAGTACTAGAAATTCAATCAGACTGAACTAATTCTTTCTGGGAGGTACTTGGATATTCATTCAATCAAACTAGATCTTAATTCGGGTAGACATATATCTGGATATTTGATCAAACTATAAACTCAATCTGACATTACCTTATCTCACCTTACCTTCAAATAATGGACTAGTCTAGCTTTTATCTTATCTAGATTGGACCGAGCAATCATCACTATGAACTTACGCGAATACAGATAGATAATGTATAGCCAATGGCAAGAGTGGACCATTGGGCGATGATGCTCACTGAATCCAAAAACACATTGCAGACTGTTTTCAAACTGTCCAATTCTTTTTATTCTTGAGGTGATAAAAACACAGTAACTGTTTTCAATCTGGATCTAGCAACAAATAGTGAGTTTTTTTGAAAATAGGGTCAGAGAACTACACAGAATCTCCATTCTCCAGACAATATCAGTTAAGCTAAATGCTTGACACAGCGAGGCAAGTTCATGTTTAGGACTGGAAGCCACTAGAACCAAACATTGGCAGAAAGCAAGCTGTTATAGTACAGCCGAAAGTGTCATCGAACCTAATCACAAGGCAGGCTACCAAAATACAGCTGCAAAAGGTAGGTAACTCAATTGCACTCACTTCTTCCATAGTTCATCACAGAACTAAGAGCTATACCTCGACAACAGTAGCAGACGTAGTTTAGCCATTGTAAAACATATTGTAAATACGAGCGTATATTTGTTTTGTGTTATTAATAAATATAGTATAAACATATTTACATGCATTTGTGTTTATATGTATATGACCACATATAAACATAACAATTGGCAGAATCTAAATACTCGATAAAATTAGATCCTAAGAAAGACACAGCGTGTGATTGGACATCGAACATCAACTTCTGGTGAAAAATGGCAGTTTCTTTATAATGATTTATCTACTTAAATTTTTCAGGCTTCTTAATGATACATTCATCTTCCTGCTGATCATTCTTTTTTATTTTCACTCATCAATCTTTCAGATCATTATGCACTTTTCTAATGAATTAGATCATCTATTAATATGATATTCAGTCTTTATTATAATTACTTAGCAATTCTAGTCTCATACAAGAATGTTATAACAAATTAAAGACTGTTTATTGTTAAAACAGTGCTATTTTTTCATCATTATGCAATTAGAACACCTGAACAAATGATTGTTTTATAATACAAGGTTCTGAAGAAGTCAATGTGGTTAAATTTCAAATGTAATACATATTTAGCACCCAATTACATATTGATCAGATTTAATATAACTATAGATATCGAATGATTTATTGCTGAAGAAATGAAAAGAAGTTTGAATCAACCAAAGTGTCAGAACTGGATCATGATCTATAGAACTTGATTTGAGAATCTGTCACTTCACTACTGCACCCAAACATTGATTGCTTACATTCAAGCACTGAGAGCTCAAATATTTTTCTAATAATATGTGATTTGAACTTTTGTATAGAAAAAATCTCTACTACAGAGAGTTTGTTTAATTTGAAAAACAATAGAAAAAAAGAATTACATTTCTTGAGAGAGTAATGTGAATACCCTATTCTATTGTGAAATACTACAGTGAGTATAGCATAGGCATCAAACTTTTGAAAAACTAATTAAATCTTATTATAATATCATCTCTACCCAATATATTGCCTCACAGGAAAGACATGAAAAGCTATTAACTAGATCAGATTTATCATTAATTCATAATAGTTTCGCCACCTACATGTATCTCAAATCATAATAGGATTTTTAGATATTCAATCAGGAAATCCTTCAAACCAAAGAATTTTAGTATTAAAAAATGGGTTTCATGCAAACGATTTTTTTTTTATTAACCAATAAGAAAATCAGCTATATGTAGTCTTTCTAGATATTATTGGCATATCAGAAACATGGCCAGGGCCACTTCAAAGTCACTACAACTATCTTCTTCAGGAATAGAATTTAACAACCTCCTGCTAAAATAGTTATGGCTAAACACAAATTACAAATTGTTCAGTTTAAGCATACAATATAAGAAATAAAAGAATCGCAAATGAATCCATTTCCTGATTAGAATTTCCATTGTTCTATTAAAAATGATTGTGAATAATCAAGTAGTAAAAATAAAAAAATCCATATACAAAATATAATAACTAATTTCATAGGAAACAACTCACATAATCCCAACTCATAAAATGCTTTTCAGAAGCTAATTCTAAATTACTCTACTTCTGCAACTTATTGAAAGCTTTAGTAATCGATAAATGTTAAATGGTAGTGATTATTCTTAATTGAAATAATGAATATTGCTTAAAAAAATGAATAATCTCTTCCACTCAGAGATGATAAGATAATTTAGAGAAATATTGTGAGAAAATTCATAAGATCTACATTTCCCAGAACAAAGCATATAGCAGAATATTATTACAAAGGTTCCGGATACCAATAGGCAATGGGACAGAGATTGATGATGATGACATATTTAACTGAGGGAAAAATTAAATGGTAAACAAAAAATATACAAGAGCTCATGAAAATTTATAATTTTAATAATAAAGATGTTAAATTTAACTGTGCTGATGGAAATAGTAAGCAATGGCAATTTATTACTTCATGATGATCAAGTGTTATTATCTGGTAACATTTCCTGTTGCTTTGTTATTTGCCTTCTTATAAAAAAAACCATATATTCATACACAAAAAAACAAAAAGATACAAACAGGCTTATGAAGAATCCTTCAATATTGTAGAACGAAAGATTAACTCGATAAAAGTATTCATTCACTTAAACATTTTGCAGCTAAAAATATTTTTAAAATTGCAATGTTTTCAGCTTTTAGCACTAAAACAATACTAACCCACTTTTCTATTCATTTTACACATTCTAAATATATTTTATTAATCCAACTTTCCAAAAATTGATGACAGTTTCGACTATCTAACAGACTTCTTCAGAGCTGTGCCATATACAATATATATACACATACCTTATCATAACAAAATTAAACATATAAAACAAATTGCTTATACATATTAAATACCACAAAAAATTAATTTAATCAATTCAAACTGATTTTTTAAATTTTATTATATATTTCTGGATTTCTTAATCCTAATCTGTCATAGATTTAAAAAAAAATAGATGCAACAGAACTATATCTGTAGCCACTCAGTTCCCAGCATTCAGGCAGGTGTGTGAAATAATATGTAATAATGAACCCTATAAAATATACATTTTTAAAATGTATATACGTCCCACGATATATGTGTTATGGTGTAACAGTAGTCCCATTACCAACTATAATGTCGATTTAAATCCAAACTGAATAAATATAAAAAAAATTTCAGTAGTTAGGATTTATCTTTTACGTGGCCAACCCATAGTTAACATAGCTAACTAGAGATCAACAAATACCTATCTAAATACCCTGGCTAAAGAGTGAAATTAAAACAAAAATTTGTTCAAATCCTCACTGCTTAGGAATTGGGGAGCTTAGCGCATATGACCTTCTCCTTCACAATTCCTCCATGGACTGTTAGAGAGAATTATGCTCTGCAATAGGCTATTTAGAATATAATTCAATTTAAAAAATTGCACCCATTAAGACATCACCAAAAATATTAACATCAAAAGCATTAAGAAAGACAAAATACATTCACATAAGAAAATATTCAAATCTAACTAAGTGTGTAAATGTTTCACAAAATAATAAAAAATTATACTTAGAAGGGCAGAATTGCTTCGATCATTAGTCTTATACTTTGGGCTATTTTAAATTTAAAAAAATTATTTAATAATTTACAGCAGTAACACCATGAGTATAAAGTTTTCATTGTAATACAAATCTTGTGATCAAATGTACAACATGAGGAAATGGGTGACTGGAAGATGATTCATGACACAGATCATGCAAGTAGATTTGCATGAAATTATCAATTCAAATACACGGATTCTCATTTTTTTGATTTTTTTTAAATTGTGAATACCTGGAACACAAGTAGAGAGCCTATGATAAGATGAACAACTAAAGTAAATTATAATAAATACATATATATATATAGTAAAAGCTAAGAATTTTCTTATAACTCCAACATTATGATTTTAAAATTTTTATTTTATATTAAAAAAAAGAATAGTTAAAATGAAAAATCATTGTGATTTTCCCCATCCATTTTTAAACTGTAATTTATTACTTATTTAAAAAAAAAAATATATAAGCAGATTAATAAAAATTGCCACAATCCTTTTCCATTATTTTATACTTGCTTTTTTTTATTAGTCTCCCCTCCCAACCAGTTCTTTTTAACTTTCATTGATTGATTTTATTCTTTATGTTTTTCAAAATTGTCACATCATTGAAAAGTGATTATGATGAAATAAGGGCTGTCAAAGCATTCTGAAATCATCATTTTCAACCATTATTGATGCATTGCAGGACAAAAGTCTCTCCAAGTTTAATCCAGTTTTTCCAATTCTAACTTCTCTACTCCATCATACCAGCAAACTTCCTTATTTTATCCATCCATCTATCCCATGTGGTCTCTTTCTAGGTCTTTCGCAATTTCTTAGACTCCCATTTAAACCTTCAATAGTCCATCTGCTATCATCTCTTCTAGCCACCCCATCTTCATTTCAGTCTATTAATTCTTTCAATGCTGAGAATAATACCTATTTGTTCTCTCATCCATGTATTCCATTTTTGATCTTTTCTTGTTATTCCTAATATGTATCTCTCCACATTTGTTGATTGGTCTGAAATCTCTGCATTGCTTCCATTAAGTGTCTTAATCTTAAGATCTATAAAGAAAAACCAGTAAAACATTTTTAAAAACCTTCCTTTTCAAACACATAAACATACTTCCTTTTAACATCCAGTCACTTCTATCAAAAGCCCACCAATCCGAGTTTATTTCTGTAATTGAAATATTAACATAAAAAAAAATTACATATAACTGAAATTATGCAGTGGCTTAATATTAAAAATGTAAGCAAAACATTGCAAATTATAATGTTATAAATATAACAAAACTATAAACAATTTTTGTAAGTTAAAATAATGTAATTTTTAAAAAAATCATATCACATGAATCATTGAATACATTCATTTTTACAAGCAAAATAGAAGGGCTCAATATTTTTAGTCTGTAAAAAGACTCCTAATCAAATGATTATTGTCAGTAATAACTTGTATTTCTTTTCATCCACTTTTTAATATAGAAATTATTTATAAATTACAGGTATAGCCTAATTTATTTATTAGTGTCAGCTTAAAATAGAAAGATACAATAAAAAGATTGCTATCAATGGCAATAATAATAAAAACAATAATATATTACCTTAATATATTTCCAAATATCCGATAAAATTAAATAAACTTCATATGGAGTCAAATGCTGCAAGATTTCTGATGCAAAACAAAAGGGAGGTGGGATAAGTTGGCCCTGTTAAAAAAAAAAAACAAATATAATCTGAAAACAAGGCATATAATTATTAATTAATTAAAGAAGTGATTATAACAAAGGAAATTTTTGATAGGAAGATTATTCTTGGTGTAGTGTATTTTATCCCTTGTTTCTGTAAAAAGATTTACATAGGTCAGAGTAGTTTGAGTTTAAATGAAAGAATAAAGGTTCATAAAAGTAGGGTTAGAAATAAATATCTTAGTTCTGCTTTGTATGTCCACAAAAAAGATACAAGCCACACTAATAATTTTGATGAAGTTAAGGTTGTCTTCTTTGAGAGAAAACAATTATTACATTTATAACAGTGTGTTTTTAAAGAAATTACCTTGATTGATTATCAAAAATATGAATATAAACTCTACACAAATGTAATAAAACAGATCAAAAAAAATTTTTTTAGAACATTGAATTTATAATTATCACCATTTCTAAACACTAAGATCCATTTTAAAATGAAGTTCTGTTTTACAAATTTAATCCAGTTTCTCTTACCCATAGTTTTTTTTATCCTTATCATTCTCTCATATTTCCTCCATTTCACATGTGATCTCTTTCTAGATCCTTTACAATCTTTTAGTAACACAATTCAAAATTTCAACAGTCCATCTATTGTTATTTCCTCTAACATGTCCAGCCCAGATCAATTTACGCTTCTTAGTTCTTTAGTAATATTAATGATCTCCATTAGTTCTTTCACCTATCATTTCAAATTTCTCCTTGTTACTACTATCATAAAGTTCTCCATACTTTGTTGGTCTTTATACTGTTTTTATGATAAACACCAGAGTCTTTGTAAGAATTAACACATTTATCAAAACACAAAAAAAAAAATTTCTACCATATTGTAATGTTTTACGTTTTGATTTAGGTCTTATATTACTCACTATAAAGTGCCAGTTAGGCAAACTATTTAATGGCAATAGTCCATTCCAGTAGGAATGGAAATATTTCAAGAATATAATTGTTTCCTAACTAACTGACCTAATGTTTATTATAACTCGGATTTAAACGGATTTAAGAGGACACCAGGGTCACTAGACCCCTAACTTTATCATGTTTTTGTTAAGACTTACAAAGCAAATAATTAATAGTAAGAGCAGGAATTACATTTTCCCATCACTTAATTAGTTTATTATAAGAAATTTCCCCAGGCTTAAATCAAGCATATTGGTAATAATAAAATCTAAATAACTAAAATTCAGCATGTACAATGAAAGGTTTATATTATTAGTAAAAGTTTTATTGACACACATTAAATATTTTAACAATAAGAATTATTTATAATATTGGAAAGAGCACACATACATAATCCAATAATTATATGAACCATTTAATTCAAATAGTTCACTTTTAAGGATAAAATCACAAATGTCTCTTCTTTCTTTTTACAAAATTAGAAGTTTATCTTTTAAAATCTAGTTCACAAATCTTTTTGATTTATTTAGATAAGTAACGATATGGCCATTGACTTACTGGTAAGTTCTTTTTATGAGGAGTCCGTAGGAACTCTTTATCGCTTCATTCTGGTAACACCTTTTGCATCTCTGATTTGTATTTAGAGCATGGCTAGATGAAGTTTTTGGTGACTTCTCCAAGAGAAGTGAACAATCTGTTTCTAATCACACATGGAGATTAGATTCATCGTAGTATTTCTGGATAGAAGCATTTTATTATGGCTTCGAAAATGCTGCATACAAAAAACAGAAAAACACAGATAGAAGACCTATTCTAAACTTATATGCTTCTTTTATACTGACGACTATTTTGAGATTTCTTCAAAATTCTCTTGTCCTTTGTGTTATTATCACTCAATAATCTTCTACATTCTTTCTTACTTTCGAGGTACAAAGTTCTATTTTTCATATCTTATTTCTGCCATCTTTAATTATCGTTAAAAAGTTTTACTCTGGTAGTAATCTGTATGTGCTTACATTCTTCCCAATATTAATGTTACTTTAAGAAAAGAGATAATTTTAAACCCAAATAGCTTACATTGTATGTATCAAAAAAATATATAGATTAGATTAACCAATAAAAAAAACTAAACTACGTCCATTGATCATTTTTAAATTTTACTTCTTTTAAATCATACTCAATGCCAATATAATTGTACCATCTATATGTAAATGATCCAATATATACATACTTCCTTTGACTATTAATATTTTTCTACCAAAAGTACTCCATCTAAATCTAATTCTATGATCACTTTAACTGTCATGTTTCCATTTATATGAATAATGGGAATAGGAGTAACATACAATTGATTATTATTCCCTACATGATTTTGTGCAGTGGTAAAGATAAATCCTGGAGCTCAAGGCCCATGGAATTCTATCATTTTTGATGTTTGAATTTTATGAATACCTTAGCAATAAATCATTTGTTTGTTTTATTCATTATTATCAATCTTTATTTTCCCTTTATGTGAAAAAGCCACTGAATATTACTTTAATTTTTTTTTTTTTTTTGCATTTATGTTTAAATTAGTGATACAAAAAATACAAATAAAACACCAGAACTATATAAAAATTATTAAGTAAAAAAATGAATAGTTAAGTTAGTGAATGAAATGTTACAATATTTAGTTGGGCAAATATTGTTAAAGCCAATCTTATCATTTAATTGATATAATGTTCAAGCAATTGATGAGCATAAACAACAATGGTACCACATTTTTACGATCTGTTGAAAGTTCTTGTGCCTGTCATATCCATAACCTAAGGATCTGAATCTGGTAAAAGTTGGGAAAAAAAATTTTCAGATGACTTCCATAAGCTTAATTTGTTTTTTGCTTCTTTGGAAGGGGGGAGGGTGTAACTCTCCACAGATAACCCAGAAACCATTAATTTGATAGTACTTAACTAAAAGATTAAATGAGAAATCTTTTGCCATTTGATAGTTACTTAGCCTGCTAATGTCTTTCCCTTTGCTGTTCCTTTTTGAAATTTTGGATCCTAGAGTGGAATATTTCTATGTTGGTTTATCTTTTACATTACAGGCTATCACTTCAGCATGGGGTAGAGTGATAGACTCAAAATTTCTGTATCGGTATTCAACTGACTAAAATTCTAAGATAAAATCTCATTTTGGTCAACTGGAATTACCATAGTTTACTTGCCATTTAGGAGCTTGAATGTCATATAATCTAATCCCTTTATATAATGTTAAAATTGTAAATAATTAGTTGCCTTATTTATCATATGGGCAATTGATTGGAAGGTGATGTGGTACTTTATAAGATAGCTAAAATTTAATAGCAACAATCGATCCAATGAGAGAATTTTTTTTAGCTTTTCTTTCTCTCTCTCTCTCTCCTTTTTTTTTTTACTTTTCCCATTTGGCAAGTGATTCAAAAATATTTAGTTCTAAAATTCACCACTAGGACAAGCACTCAGAAATTTAACTATCTCAGATACTAACTGAATTTTTATGAAGTAGTCACAGATTTTAAATTATATATTGAGCAGGTGAATACATAGAAGTGTTTAAAAAACTAGATGAATATTAAAAACTCGAAGAATCACTATACTTTTTTTATTTAAAAAAAAGGCCAGGGTTGAAAAAGAGTATTATATTAATGGTCAATACCAATCTTGGTTTACGAAAAAGATTTATACATCAGTAGAAAAGATTTGAAAAAATGCAAATAAACAAATAACAATAGAATACAAATGATCAAATAATAATAGAATTATCACAGAGAAGGTACTACAAAATGTGCAAACATGGGGCATATGATTAGTTTAAAAATTTAATTAAGTTAAGAAATGTACATATTTATCAATGAAACTATTAGAAAATGCTAATTAAATATTTTTAATCAGCATATAATACTAAATATTTAAAATTTAAACTATACTTTAATTGGATGTCTTTCAAACTTACAACAGACATGGCTTCAAGAACACTGCAGCATACACTCAATTGTTTAGGACTATTTCGTGCACTCTGGTCTCTGCTGCTTTCCCAATGGGTCAGCATGGTGGCTAAAACTCCTCTTAGTAGTGGAGAACAGCAACATAATGCTGGTCTACCTATAATTCAATGAATATATTAAGAAAAAGTGTTAACTATCTATTTAAAACAATTAAACATACAAAAAAGAACAAATAATATATTAATAGTAAGTTCTTATGATCTGTCCATAATGTAGAAATCAGATTCTTGTAAAACATGTAACATGAGGGCGAATAAACACTAATATTCACAATGTGACCCAATGAAAAGGTGACTAATTCTCTAAATCGCCTGCAGCATCTTCTCTGAATCAACACTTGTTACACAATGAAAAAGTTTAGTTATTCACCAAAAATATGTTAAGGCACTAGTGTACCAGATCATAAATTATGAAATGTAACAGAGTATTTAGAACATGCCTTGTCATTAAATTTTGTTTTATATTGGGCAAAACTGCTTCTATAATGTTTGAAATGTTTCAAAATGCATATGGTAATGAAGTCACAAATCAGAGAAATGTTTTCACAAGTGGTATGCAAGATTTCATGAAGACAGCATTGAAGACAATATACAAATGTGCAAAAATCACATTTCATATTATGAACTGTGATCCAGATGAGGGCATTATATAACACACATATTGATTTAGATAGTGTTACAGGCAGCTTGGACAGAGACCCAATCACCTTTACACAGGATAAACATTGTCAAATAAAGCACTACCTTTCAAAAACTAATAAAAATATTCGTTTTTTTTTTTATTACTACCTATTGCAACTTTAATCCAGTAGCCAACGTTACTCTTTTTTTTACTATTTTGTGACCAATCTGAAATTCAAAAACAACTTTAAAAATGTTTGATTCCAAGCCTATTTGCTTGCACAATTAACTAATTCTGACATCAGTTCAGTGAATACATATTGTAACATTCTCAATTTTATAAACGAAGTTATGTGACATGCTTGGTATTATATAGGGCTCTACCAAAGGCTAAAGACTATCTATAGTTGTTACAAAACACCAAAGTATGTAGCTACTCAACTAATGTCAACAAGTAGATTTGAATTTCAAAACATTGTTTGGGAATTTCAGATTAATAGCTTGACAGTAAAAAGTAAAAGATGGATGTTAAGTAAAAAGTGCATTAGATTCAAAAGTTCCAGGTGTATTACATCCACATCCAAAATCTCACTGTTGAAGGCCATAATCCAAAAACTAGTCCAGAGATATGAATATAACAGAACTGAATATGGATTTAATAAACACTGCCATCTGGTATCTACTGATTACTCAAGCTTATAATAGATGGCAGCACTAGATAGAAGAAAAAATCTGTTAAAGCAATTGCAAACAAATCTCAAATCAGATACCAATCAATCAGCAATGGCAAATCTTGTAAAAATTTTCACATAGAATACGTAAAGCAAGAACAATTCACGACAAATATTTTTATGTTTTTAATTGGAATGATTGTACTAGGAATCCACATCTAAATCAGGAAAGTCTTACATTTGCTTTCCCAATAATCATAACTGTTAAGTCCAAAGCAACCTTTATGATATGAACCCAATGAGTCTACTTTTTTAAACATTGAAATATATAATGGATTCAATGTGTTCAAGAAAAAGAGATAAGAAGGCCAAGACACTGATTGATGTTCTTAAGAAGTGGAATATTCAGCAACTTGAGTGAAAAGAAAAAACAGGCTGATTTGGGACATAAATCATCTTTCTATTGTATAACTAATAATGCATTCTTGATTGTTAATTCCTACTATATGAAATGCAAATCACAAGAAAAATGCACACGAATTAAAAATATCTAGAAATATTTATCAGTAATAACATAAATAACAAAGAGTACTGCATTTTCTGCACAAATAAACAATTTAATCATGCTACAATAAATAATGCGATTATCTCAACATATGGAAGAAATATGCAATGTAATACAGATGTCATGAAAATCAACTTTTCACCATTGTTTATACAGAATTCACAGTGAGCACCCAACAGGATTCTATACCTGATGGCTATACAATAAATGACAATTCTGGAATTGAACGGTTTGCTTTTGAAAAGCAATGTCTAAATTAAGACCATGTAATGCTTTTAGTTAAATAGCATATGAAACAAAGCCCAAACTGGAAACTAATCAGTCATTTGGTCAAATTGATAAAATTTTGAAGTAAGAGAATTTTCATATTTATCAAAAACTATAGGATCATTTCTTAGAGGCAGCCAAAAACAAATTTTTACTTAATATACTTTCTGATAGAATGCTTTAAATACATTATCTATTTTTAAAACAATATCTTGTAATATTGCAAACTTATATTAAAATATTATATCCACCAGTTGAGTAATAAACTGCAACAGTAGAACATGCTACAAAAACCGCTTGCAATAATCATAGAAACATTGCCTTTTTAATTGTCTGCACATTAATTAAAAAGGCAATTTATTTGATGGAAATTATAAAAATTGTAAAAAAAAAAAAATTACATCAATTTGCAGCTTCATTCTTTTAAAAAATTTTCAATATTAACAACAAATAGTGATCTAGTTCTTATTATAAAATGTAAAGTTTGACTTTCTCTTCAAAAGTAACAATACTTCTACAACTTCTCTTACAAGGAGTTCATATTGGTCTATTTTAATTACAAAACGATGATGATAAAAACAATTAAAAAATATTATCAATTAAATCTTCCTCGGAATTTATTTCCTTTCAGTAATGTTGAAATTTTATAACATAACAAAATAATGACTAAAAATGTAAAAAAAGAAAGAAAGTAAATAAGTATTACAAATCACCATTTCGATGAATTTTAATCTGTTTTTTTTTAATCATAAAAGAAAACTTGAAAATATCTTTACTAATAAAATTATTTTTATTTAACCGTTACATCAACAATAATTATAATTTGGAATGAAAGTATTAAAAAAAAGTTTAAAACAATCAATTATTTGTAAAAAAAATTATTTTAATCTTAATTCTTGTTAATAAAAATAATAATAATAAACAAAAACTTATCAGGAACTGCACAAAGTTGAAGCATAAAAGCAAATGGAGCTTCAATCCAAAAATTTTTAGCTCTAGATTATCATGTATCATGTTAATACTGCATTCAACCATAATGTTATAATCACTGTTTGAAAATTATTAAAAAAATATTTTTTCAATACGAAAGTTTTTTTTTAAAAAAAAAATAAAAATTTAACTCTCCATAAAACTCACTTCCATTTGACAATGTTAAAATGTATAAACATACAGGCTGCTTAAGCAGAAGATATCAGGATCAAACCTGAACAAAGTGAAGTACATTATATATAAGTCTTGTGTTGCTTTGCAGTGTCAACTATCAAGATGATGGATTATCAGAAAAATAAAATTCAAAAATTAAATTTGCTCAGCATGGTTATCAAAGAATATTTATATTGTAAATAGTTTCATATTTGTTGCATATTCATATTAGAAGTAAATAAAAAAAAAAAAAAAGAAAGACAAAAAATATGGCAGTCATTGGAAATTTAACAACAGAACGAAAAACAAAACACCACTACAAATTGTTCTTAAAACAAGAACAGCTTTCAGCTTTAGTGCCATCTATAGAAGGCTCGAATAATCGATGATTACCAAATGATAGGCCATTTAAATCTCCATCCCCATACAGGTTTCCAGCTTTCACCTTTATCAATAGGGAGTTGCTATACAAAGCTGAAAATAATGCAGTTATGCATCAAACAACTACCTTTATTTCAATTTTAATATTCACATTAAAAGTTTTAAATTCAAAACACCATAAGGTTTTGAATCCAAGCCAATCTGCTTGAATAGTTACACACATCTGACCCTGGGTCAGTAACTATATATTTTAGCATTCACAGTTTTAAATAACTTTTCAAGCAGATTATCATGGGTTCAAAACTTGAGTTTATTTTAAATTCAGCTTTTAGCTTGAATGATAAAAATAGATTTAAATTAGTGTAACCAGACTGGTTCCATCAAAAATCGGGACATAACAACCAATCATTTTTACAGCATTGCATCCTTTTCTTATAAAACACCATTCTTGTCTATATTCATCACTGTAAGTATACTTCCTCTTTGGCATGTTGTCTATTGTTTGGGGTTATTAATACTCCTATTAATTTTATTACTATAGAAAATTAATAACAACAAAGAACTAGTAAAACTATGCTGTCAATCAAAGCAAATGAAAGTGCAGTTCAAATTTTATTCTACAAAAATCCAACTGGCATGCTCCAAGGCAAGGTTGGATGCAAGAACGCATCTAGCTTAAGAACCCAGCGATATAATGTAATAGCGTCTTTGTTTCAGTGTTGGAATTTGTCTGAAGTTCTTACTGTAGAGACAGAAATGGACAGAGAAGGCCAAGAAACTATCAATTTTACAATGAATTATTTATGTAAGACAAATAATAATTATGAGTATTTGAAAATCAGGACATACAATGGTCCTGAAGACATTTCAGGGACACTGGGACTGCTAATCAAAAATAAAAACAAATCCTGAAAAATTAGGACATCTGGTCACTCTAAGTTAAGGTGATTAATAAATACATATTGCCTTACTCTCAACTATGAAAAAAAATACAGAAACTATTCTGGGTATTTAAATGTATTACTATCAGATGCAATAATAGATGGCACTACAGTACAGATCTGCTCTTGTTTTATGATATATTGTGCAAGAAAAAAAATTAAATGAATTCTTATTTTTAAAAAAGCAGTTCACACAATACTTCCTTGGAATGTTGAATAACAAGTGTTTTTTTCCCAATCTGTACTTCAATAAACCAAGTTATGAGATTAATTCATAGAGAGGAAATAAATAAATAGCCAGATGATTAACTGAATTGCTATAAAATAAAATATTTAATTAAAATGCATTATGTACAGTAATTATTATCAGAAGGAAAAAATAAATATCAGATAACAGAAAAAATTTAATTAGTAAAAGTTAAAATACTAATTAAATTTACAAAAACAAGATTAAACTGATAATATAGCCACAAGTCAGATTTTGCCCAATAAGCTTAATTACTCCAGAAAACAAAAGGACTGAAAGTATAAAAGCTGGGGGTAAAAGAAACACACACTCTCTTCATTGTCTTCAAGGTAACTGTAATACAAGTGAGAAATAGTGGAAGAAACCAGCAAGGGATATCTTATTCCCAGGAGCTCAGCTTCTGAAGGTCAATAAGCTGACTAGGATCCTAACAGATCATACTAACCTTATTATTATTTTAAATGCCTTAAGGGCTTCCAGGCTAAAAGGACGGTGATGGTAGTAAATGTAAAAATACTGCCATTATTAATTTTATTATTAGTGAATAGACTTAGCAAATGAAAGGACTTATTCCTAATTAGCTGTGGTCAGGTTATATAATTTAGAATAGCATTTGATTCATGTATCTATATACAGGTGGTTCTACTTTCATGCATTCTATTTTCATATAATTTTCTAATTCATACTTTCGATTTTTATTAATATATATAACAAACC
Organism: Epiperipatus broadwayi; assembly: GCA_028023455.1. NCBI lineage: Eukaryota > Metazoa > Onychophora > Udeonychophora > Euonychophora > Peripatidae > Epiperipatus > Epiperipatus broadwayi. The sequence continues at coordinate 1,369,047 of JAQFVV010012645.1, read as the reverse complement.
GCATAAAGTTTCATGTAAAGATTCTCCTTTTCTGTGACTATTAGTCACTAGCCCCTCCCCACCTCTCTGACCTTAATCACATTCATTTTCAGCATCACAAGTTCAGTTTTGAGCAGGGATGTTGTGAGTTAGCTCGTGTACTGATAAGTTGTGTCTTGTCAGTTTATGTTAAAACGCATGCAATCATTTGAAGTACATTTCTATTTTGGTGAAAAAATTTGCCCTTATTAATTCATAAACATGAGTGAAAAACGAAAAACAGCAATGTTGATATGAACAAGAAGAAATCAAAATCTCATAATCTCCATACGATCGAGACGAAGATAGCAAATCTTTTGCTGTAATTGTATTTAAGCCAATTGACAAAACAAAAACAAAATTAAGGAATATTTCCAAATTCGTACTTAATCTTCATTATGCTTTTAAACATACTATTTGTCTAGAACTTATACATATATGATTGTGTCACATGTGTCTATATACTATATTTAGCCTCATTTTTTTCTCAATTAAAATAAAAAATTTCCGATAAATATTTTCAAAGAATGAAAATTTATTATATATTTAAAATTCTTTGAACTTTTTTTTAAAAACATAATACTTAGCAATTAGGTATTAAATTGTACAAAGTGAAATCTGAGTCACTAAGCTCTTTGTGTTCTCAAAAAAGTCGATTCCATTACTCCAGGGAATTGTGAGCTAAGAAATAGCAAAACTTGGTGCAGTCATTTAATTTTAAGTTAGATTAGAGAGAAAATTGGTAGTTTGAAATTTCAAACCAGTTTTGAAGAAATTAAAAAAATTTCATCATTTAGGCAAACTTATAATGTGGTAAATGCTGCCAAATGGCCATTGTACTTAACCCAAATCAAACACTTTTTGGCATTAAACTGAATAGAGGACAATAAGCGAAAAGTTGCAGCACTTTTATGTTTTTCTGTTAAAAAAGTTAACCCTCCTGTAAGATAACATACCTATGAGTGATAAATAAAAAAAATTAAGCAAATATTTTAGCCCTTGACCATCTTGTCATATAGCTCACTTATATTTAAAGAATAGAAAGCAGTTTAAGGATAAAACAATAAAGGAGTATAATTCAGCCCTGGGGGAATTAGTGAAAGGTTATGAATATGGGGAGTTTGTCAAGGAAATACTTATGGATCAATTACTTTGGGGATGTCTGATGACAGGCTCAGACAACAGCTGTTAATAGAAACTGATCTAACTTATGAAATTGCAATCAAGAAAGAAATAGTTTATGAACTAATTTTTGAACAACTCATGATTTTAAATCTACACCTGAAGATAATACGTGAGTTTTTAAAATGGATAAAACATGTACTAACCCACGAAAACTAGAATATGAAAAGGGAAATAAAATCACGTGTTTCTGCTTTGGAAAAATAGATCATAGAGCAAAAGATAGTAAGTAGAAGCAGATAACATGTTTTAAATGTGGAAGTAAAAAAGCATTTAGTATGCAAATATAAAAAATTTGGGAACAAGAAGAACCAAAAGAAAACTCAAAGGGCAGAAACATAGGAGAGGTAAACTCTTTAATATTCATATTGTAAAAAATATGGAAGCTGAGAAATCGCAGCAATTCATAATCAAATTGCAAATTTGCAGAAAAGAGAATGTCCAAGGTAGATTAGAGAGCACTAACAGCTGCTGATGCTAATATTAAAATAAAAAAAAAATGATGTTAAGGCTCAAGATGTGACCAGAAACATGCTTAAATTGCTGGGGCAAGTAAAAGCTCCAATTAGATACCGCAAGAAAACAATTAAATTTCTCACTGCATATAGTAAAAGAGAAAATTAGCCCTATAATAGAAAAGAAAGGAATTCAAGTTAGTATAGTAAAAAAAATTTCCCTTGAACAACAAACTCAAAGTAAATATCCAGATTTATTCAATGAAGAAATTGGGTATAATAACAATAGGCCCAATAGAGATCAAGTTAGTTGAAAATGCACATCTGGTCATTTGGGGAATAAATGCAGGGACGGTCAATATGATGAAATTGTGGAATAATGGTAAATAACTATTTAAATAAAGGAGTGCATACCCTATACCTAAAGTGAGAGAGGTATTGGCCAATCTTGAAAACACATCACAATCACGAAACTGGACCTTAATTCCATTTTTCACCAAATACCAGTGATGTATAAGTTAGTGGAAATTTTAACCCTAACAACCCCTATGAGATTATTTAAATGGGTTCAATATTTCAATGGCCCCAAATATATTTTAAGCAAAAATTAATGTTTTAGTACAGAGATTAGATAGAGTAATACTTTATCTTTATGGCATATTAATAACAGCATGCTCATAAAAAGTGCTTTGTCAAAAACTTTAAGATATGTGAAAAATTGAGAGATTCAGAGTCAAGTTAAATGCTCAGAAAAACATGTGGAATATGAAGAAATTACCATTCTTAGGACATATAATCTGGGACAAGGGTAAGCTACCATTACCTGAGAAAGTAAGAGCCATGGGGAATGGACTTAAACCATGAAATATTAAACAGCTTCAGGTCTTTCTGTGTTTGATAAATTATTTCAAACCCTTTTTATAGAATAAGACTAAAGTAGCAAAACCTCTGTACGAATTATTAAAGAACAATTAAAAATGGCAATAATTAAAAATATATGAGGAAATTTTTATATGAACTAAAGCCCCGCTGTCCTCAAAAAATGTATGCTTAATGTAAGATGCTTCAGAATGGAGAACATAGGAGCAGTTTTGGGTCATCCATGTTATTATAGTGAATGACCTATAGCCTATGCAGCCAGATCTCTTTCTAAAGCTGAGAGAAACTACAGCCATGTTGATAAAGAGGCCTTGGCTATTATGTTCGGCTTAATGAAATTTCACCAATATATATTTGGTAGGCATTTTCACATAGTAAATGATAAGCTAGTACCTGAGCCTTTGAGTCTATGTATGTTACGATGGAAAAATATATTGGCATCATACGATTACCAGTTGTCATAAAAAAAAAAAAAAAAAAGATTCCACATACCAATGCTTTAATCTAGAAATCCAGACAAAAGATGAATAATAAACTAATAAGATAAAAATTAATTATATAGATGTCCTGCAGTCAGACATCTTAAACATCAATACAGTAGCAAAATGGACAAAGACCAATAAAGGTATCAGCTACTGATAGCCTGGATTAGAAATGGCTGGCTACCTAAAACTCCACAATGCCTTGCAATCTGCTTTTTGGACAAATTGTGACATATTGTTAGTCAGTAAGGATTGTGAGTTAATGATTGATAAGATAGTAATACCAACAAAGGATAGAGTTAAAGTTTTAAGACTATTGCATGAAGTCCATCCAGGAGTTGTACACGCCAAAGTATTAGCGTGCAGCTACATCTGGTAGCCGAAGATAGCTTGTCAATCCAAAATGAGTATAAAACCTAAGGAGTATACACTGTAGCCTAAAACAACTAATCCATGGCAAAGATTTAACATGGACTACACAGTTCCAATCAATGGAAAATACTTATCATACTCATAGTAGCATACTCTAAATGGGCGGAGTATTGCATCGTGAAAAGTAATTTACCAGAAATAATTGTTTCCGATAATGGCACTGGATTCATTGTTCAAAAAATGGAAGATTTTTTTCAAAAATAAAGGTATCAAACATATCTATGCACCCTTGTACCATCCTGAATCGAATGGTCTGGCTGAGAAAGTCATTCAACAAATTAAAAAGGTTCTGAATAAGACTAATAATATGATCATGCAACAAGCTTTATATAAAGCTATGCTATGACATTTTCACACTGTCGACAGTTACAGATAAATCTCCAGCTGAGTTGCTGATGGGCATAAAATTGCACATAAAACTATCAATGTTATTTCCAAAAATGATGATAAAGTTTGGGTATGCAACCTGATCAAAAAAAAATGGATTGAAAGTATAATCACTGGGAAACTATCCAAACAAATAATGACCATTCAAATATGCAGAATATTGGAGACATATAAACCATGACCACTGATGAATCAAAACCTAGTTTCTAGGGGCACTAGTAACAGATAGCGAAGAAATGAGCAAAACTTGGGAAAAACAATAATTGACATTGTGCCTAACAAAGTAATTCAAGAGAAACAGCAGACACAGAATGTAGTGAAGTTGAAGCAATTATAGAAATGCAAAACGAGGTGCCCACAGAGAAGAACTGTGACTACCCAGGCCCCAAAGTAAAAAGACGAGGGCCTAAAAAATAATAAGATTGTGTGTAAAATATAATAACCTGTTTTCTAAAGTAAGGGAGAATTATTGAAATATATATATTTTAATAAAGTAAGTTATGAGATTAATTTACGGAGAAAGGAAATAAATAAATAAAATAGATAAATAATAAATAGCGGAAATAAGATTAAATGAATTACTGTAAAATAAAATATTTAATTAAAATATATTGTGTACCGTAATTATTATCAGAAGGAAAAAATAAATATCAGATAACAGAAAAGATTTAATTAGTAAGAATTAAAATACTAATTAAATTTAAAGAGGCAAGATTAAACTCATAATATACCCACTACCCGGATTTTGCTCAATGAACTTAATTACTCCAGAAAACAAAAGGACTGGAAGTATAAAAACTGGGGAAAAAAGAAACGATGCTCTCTTTACCATCCATCATCTTCAAGACAACTGTGATACAAATGTGAAGCAGTAGAAAAAATCAGCAGATCCCTTATTCCCATGATCTCAGCTCATGAAGGTCAATAAGCCAACTAGGATCATAACAGATCATCCCGATCTTACTATTACTTTAAAGGCCTTAAGAGCTTCCAGGCTAAAAGGATGGTGATGATAGTGAAGATAAATACTGCCATTATTAATTTTATTATTATTGAATAGACTTAGTAAGTGAAAGGACTTATTCCTAATTAGCTGCAGTCAGGTTATATAAATTAGAATAGCGTTTGATTCATGTATCTATATATATTATACTTGTGTATAAATGTGCATATTAAATTGTATAAATTAAAGTCCGAGTCACTGTGTTCCTTTGTGTCGTCAAAAAATTATATTTTGTACTAATCTGTTATTCTTACTCCAGAGATTAATGAGCTAAGATATAGCACTAATATATTTCATTGCTAAGATATTCTGCAACCATACTATTTTAAAATATATTTAAAATATCCAAATATATTTTTATTGCAAAAATATTAAATAGCAAAACCAAGTCATTAATCAATCCTATGAAATAAATTATTTTATATACCAAAGCTGTAATTTTAAAGCATATTACATGAGTTAAATAGGACATAAATTTTGTCAATCTTACCTTTCGCAACTATCCGAAGAACAGACCATAGAACTGGATTGTCCTCAAATTTCTTTTTTATATACAAATCTCTAAAATAGACAGTCTAATTATTCATAGTCTCTACTATACAAGGCATTATGACAAAAAATTACTACATAACCAATAAGATGCAAGAAATATGTTAATAAAATGACACCTTAAAAATTTTAAAAAAAATGAAATAATGTAAAAATAAATAAATTATAAAATCATGCCATTTTAATAGATAATTTGACTTTTATACTTTAGATAAATGACAAAATTATGAAACACATAAAAAAATATTACCTTTCAACTGTGATTTTATTAAAATCTTCATCAGGCCATGTTAATCCTATGTACATGACATCAGGAGAAATCAATTCAATCATTAAAATAGCTATCCATCGAACTGCCCTTTCATAGGGTGTTGAATCTGTAGAAATAGCATCTTCCGAAGGTTCTTGTTTTATACAATTACATACCGATTCAACAAGATTTATAAAAAACTGCTGATTGAGTAAAACTTCACACTGACAGAATTAAGAAACAAAAGGGTAATGAAACCATTTATTATTTTAAAAATAAATGAATAATTGAATGGATTTATTGCTCGGGAGTTCATAAAAAGTTTGACCATCAGATGTGCCAGATCTGGAATAGATCCAAGGATCTTATGCTCCAGAATTTGCCACTATTACAGGGCCTTTTCATAAATGATAATTTAAATAATAAAATTTCATTCATTAAATACTTAACATTTATCTCTAACCATTTTTGTTTTAAATAAGAAGCCTATCAATTTAGAATGATAAATTTGGATATCATTTCTGTCAGGAAGTGACATTCACATTAAAATGTGTTTCCATTTTAAGGTAAATGAGAAAATGATTTTTATAATTATGCTTAAAAAGAAAAAAAAAGATTCTCAAAGATATATATGGAAAGATTCAAGTTTTATTAATTGAGTGAGAAACAACAATAGTTTATTTGCTTTTGTACTAAATTTAAAAAATTAAGAGAAGAATCAGAGATCATCAAGTCAACACTAACTTCTGACAAATATAAGCATTTTTCCATAATGACTTATCATTTATTTGCTTTTTCAGGTCACTCAAAAGCAGTTTCATTTTTGTTATGATGGGTACTTTGTTGATTTCCTTTTTATCTTTTACCACCAACCTTTTAATTAATTTCAGGGTGATTTCAATGTAATCATTTGAAATCATATGAGAGTTCAGAATTAATGTGATCGACATGTAATCATTTTCTTTCATGGCCAAAGAATTCATGTAAGTCTTTACCAGCATCATAATTCAAAAGTATCACCACTTTTTCCATTCTTTTTTCACTGGCCAACTTTCACATGCATAAATATAAATATAAAAAAACACTAGTTTGAATGGGACTAAAAATGCATCTCTATATCCAAAAAAACGTTTCCAAGACTCATTATTGTATCTCTGTTTATGGTTAGCAAACAATAAATCATACAAAATTTTTTACTGATAAATAATACAAAATAGCTAAAAAAAAAAAAAAATCTCAATGCAAAATTCACGTGAAAGTGTTAAAGAGGAATTAGTTTTTTAAATGAGGCCAATCCTTGAACTTTAAATAAAGACTCTGATATTCAACAGAAAGCGAAAAAATTTCATGGAAAGAAAAAATGACAAGTAAATCAAGTTCTGGGCATAAATGGAGATAGGAAAAAACTATTAGCAATTGTAAAACAAAAAAGATGCAAGTAATGATAAACTACGACAGACAAAGATCAAAAATTATTATTCAAAATCACATTCTAACAGCGAATTTAACACACATTGTACCTTGAATATCAATTTAGCTTACATAGTTTTCTATCTAATTAATGCACATCAAGAAAGAGAAAAATATTTCATAGAAAATTCCACAAACAAACTGATATTCAAAAGATGTGAAAACTGTGAAATTCCACAAGATGCTTTTAAAGATTAAATTAGTGAAGGAAAAAAAAGGAAAAAAAAGGAGAAATGATTATCTGTATAAATTGACAGAATTAAAAACTTAAAAAAATAGTTCACAAATCAAAAGAATGAGAATATTGGCATTTGATGGTCTCCGAACTAATGATAATTATTAATCATTAATTAGGCTAGAGATTATTATGTAAATTTTAGCCCAGATATAAAATATTGACTACAAGCATGACATTACTTATTAATTTAATTCCAACCTCTTTTTTCTATTCATAAATAATAATTTAGATATATTATAAAACTTTCAATCTCAAACACACTTTAAATGTACAGATATAAGCAAATAATCTCAACATGTATTTCTGGCTGAATGGCCACTGTCAAGTAAAAGGTATGATCTGAATGAACTAACGATAACTGGTTCGCCCAGAAATGCATGTTGAAGAGTTTTGCCTTTCCCAAATATATTTACCCATAATATATTGAAAATGTACTCAGTTCTGATTTTTTTTCCTGCATCTTATAAGTATCCATCCTTTAAATTGATATAGAGAAGCAAATGCTACTTGTGAACCATATCAAAGAATTTGCACCAGCAAAGCATACATACCCAATACAATAAATATTTTTCATTTCAAAACAATAAACACTTTTAAAGAAAAAATTAAACTTAACATTCCCCAATTAGATAAAGTAATTGGATACATTCGATTCTTTGGCTATCACTTCCTCTCATCTGAAAAAAGATCAATCACAGTTGGGGGAATTGGGAAATGCTGATTACATCATCATCCATTCAATCCTTATAATGAATAAAAACAGGTATTTCTAGGATATAAATAATTTTTTTAAATTGTTTAAATGTATCTTTGATTGATATATATATGCCTGACATGATTTAATGCAGTGGTAAATTGCTAGATCTTTTTATGAACTCCCAAGCAATAAACTATTTGATTATTTTATATTATTATTATAGAATGCATAAAACTACGGATAGTGAACAATCAAATAGATATAAATTCTTTAAATTGCACTTACTGGAGTAACTATAAATGGTTTGAGTGGAGGCCTCTTGCCCATTCCTATAGTTCCGGAGTGAAAAATACTGGAAATGCTCTGTGGTAAGGTAACAGTGACAGCATGCCTACGATTCTCTTCTAACAACTGTATAGCGTTCTGTTTGTCTATTTTAGTATATGGCTGAAGAACTTGAGTAGGAATGCCACCAAAAAATTTTACATTTTCCTAAACAAAAAAAAACATCACCAAAATTAAAAACATAATTATAGTTACCTTTACTTAGAAACAATACCACAGACTATCAAATATACACAATACTTTGACCAAAATATCATCACTTATTTTCAATATAAGCTTTCAGGAGCAGTTCTCATCATACTAGTCCAGAGCCATCTATTGGTTCTAGAGTAGAGTGAAGAGATCTGTTTCAGAAAGCAAGGTTGGCCCCTTGGATAAGTTTAATATGTATTTATTTATGAATATATGTACACATCTGCTGAATGTAAATGTTCATATTATTAGAATTACTGTTTATCATTAATTTAAATAATTTTTACATACCAATTTGATTGATAAAAATTACATGTATCTAATTTTATAAAATTGTCTTTTCCTTTGTGATACTAATAATACACTAATAACATTATAGCTCTTACTATTTTCTTTTAAAGACTTTTAATATTATCAAATACATTTTACATATCGAAAGAAATATTTAACATTTATAATTACCAATAAAAAAAAAAAATCTAATATTTTTCAGCAATTACTAATCAAAATCTGCCAATCCTTTTTTCTTTTGCTTTATTCATATTTAAAAACATTAAAACTTCAAAAAAACCATTTTTACATATTTAAATCTAATGAGGAATGTAATTAATAATTTCTTAATCTTTAAAAACCCATTGGATTCACATACATAGAAATGAATAGTGATTTTCTTTTTTTTGAAAGCTTTAATCATTTTTAAATCTCCATTTAATTTACTCCAGTGTTATTATCTCTTGTAAACTTGACTAATTAAAAAATAAATAAATAATCAAATAATTTCAAAAGAAGTTTGAGAGCCGGAAATGCCGGAACTGACATTAAAATCTTACTCTATTACTGCATTAAACTAAGAACGGTAACTTTTTAAATCTATTTCTATGGCTATTCTAGCCACCTTCTTGACTAGTTTCTGGTTTATGGCCTTTGTCAATAAAGAGCTTGGATTCTGATATAGTGTACCTAAATCTATGGGTCCTAATTCACCTTTAATTCAGCACAAAACTTTTACTCTTTTGTTTATTATCAAGCTATCAGCGTAGAATTCAAAACACTTTAAATGTTTTGAATCCAAGTCGATTTGTTTACATAGATATAGTTCTGACACTCGTTAAGTAATTATATACTTTGGAGACCTCAGTTTTATAACAACTGTAAGCATTAAAGTGGAATAAATGGAATTGGCTGAACAATTTGTAACATCTGGATAAAATTATACAGGGCTTCTTTGCATATGAAGTCTGGCTATTATTTAGTCAAAATGACTTCTTTCATTAGACCTTAAAGATATGCACAACAAAAAAATAATTAAAGCAGCACAACAAATAAACATATCTTTTAAAATAAATTTTAAAAAAAAAACATACCCATTTCTATAAATGCTTTCAAATTGGCCAAGCCTAATTAATTTATTTATCATTTAATCATCAATGGGTATCATACGGTAGAGCAATTTAATCACACTACCAAGACCATCTGGTATTCCATAAATAACTCAAAATTACAATAGTATATATTAGAATAGAGAGAAGAGAAATGCTCTTCATGACATAATCAAATCAACTTATTTCAGCATAAGTTTAATCTAGGTACATACATTTACACTGGGTCTTTTAAACCATTTTATTTTCCCCTATAGATAAAAAAAAGGATCTATTCATTACAGTAAATAAAAAGAGTTTTAAAAATAAATATATAATTAATAAAAGAAATAATATTACATCAGTTTATTGTAATTTATAACACATAGAAGTGAATTTTGGTGAAAAATAGAGAGAATTGCACTGGATCTTTTTAAACTAAAAAAGATATTTACTGACCGAAGTTTGCAACACTTTTTTAATAAATTTTGAAAATTAGATTTTAGTGATAAAAATAGAGGAGAGAATGGAAGAACACAGTATTTATATTGTTTTTTTAAACTATTTTAATTTCCCCTAGAAGAAACAAAAAAAAAATTTACTCATTACAATAAGCAGCAAGTAATTTTTTTAAAAAAGAAAACACTTGTCATTAAATCAGTTCAAGTTTGCAACCCTTAATAAGTTTTTAAAACTAAATGTTGGTGATAAAATTGGGGGAGGGGATGGATAGAAGGAAAATCGGTAATTTAAGTTTCAAAACAAAGCAAAACTCTCCATATAGTAGTGCCATCTTGTGCTAACAATTATGTGTAGTATGAGATAGTGATCATGTGATGTTTAGTAATTTAAGTTTCTTACAGAATATGGGTGCTTTAAAACAATAGAGGCAAATGGCATTTTGTTAAAAGATTCTTAATCTATCAACCAATGTCAGATTACTGATATTGTAACTATATTATAAAGGCAAACAGTTTCTATATTTAGAAGAAACAATTTTATACATCAAATTTACATCATTTGAAAAAGTATTGCATCTATTTGAATTTATTCATGGATGAATTAAGTTTAAAAACCTTATTATAATTAACAAATCAGATTCCTAACGAATCATTTTAACAAACTTGCAAACAACTTCCAATCCCTCGCATTAAACAATTAGTATAAGAAATGTATTTGGGCTTATAATTTCAATATTAAATATTTAATAACCATGAATTATTTAGAGATTTACTGAAATTATTAGAAATCACACCTATTTAAATAAAATAATAAACAAATGATTTATTGATTGAGAATTCGTAAATAGTCTGACCACCAAAAATGATACAATTCACGAACTTGAAAACCAGAGTCCATTCCTCTATTATTGCACTAAACCATGTCGGATTCATGAAGATTTATCAACAGACCAATAAAGATTTTTGTGGGTTTTTTTATTTACTTTGCCTTCTAACAAAGAACAATTAGATAAATCAATTATCGATCCAACTAGCTTCTTTGGCATTATCTGATTAACTGAAAAAAAAACTCCAGAATTACTTAAGAATTTTTCAGATGCCCTAAATTCTTGATTCCACTCCAGATTTTAACCTGCTATGACAGATTAATGCAGTAACCATAAGTATTATGATGCAGTATTAAATCCTCACATAAAAAAAGATTTAAAAAGTAATCTCAATAATATCATTATACACTGCTCACATTTGATAAGAAACTTGTTCCGCATCGTCATGTGAACAATTTATGTTTTCTGCAAGCTTTCAAAACTTTTATCTTTCGGATTACACACCCTTGTTAAATTCAATTCACCTTTTAGATATGCTAATGATGTGACAAACAATGTAAAGATTAACAATTAGCACATAGGATTGATTAAAAAAAAAAAAATTATAACAAGATTAAGATGAAAATAAATCTAAATTATTCATAATTAATAATGAATTTATTTTTTTACCAGGAATTGCCAGGCAATTTTAACATAGAAAGTAATTTTTAAATGTCCATCTAATAACTAGAAAGCAAATATTTTACTGAATAATTTTCAACACATTTACATCATAATTTATATACACTTAGGACTTACCTCATCTACGACACCTTCTAAAAGAAGTCTTAAAATCAATGACTGAACACCTGGTCTTTGGCAAAGTAACTGAAGATAATGATCACACAAATTAACAGACTTTATCCTAGAATCCATATCTTAAATTTAAAGCAAAAAAGAAATGAATTTTAAAACATAAACTTTTCTGAATAAAAGTTGCTTCTTATTCTTCTATAACATTCATTTTATTATAATGTTTAAAAAATATTAAATAAAAAAATCATGTTTCATATATTAAAATGGGTTTAGCTACTGATCCTTCAACTAGATCTTTTATAAAGTTAACATTTTATAATATGTGTTTGGGTACACAATATTAACTCACCATCTTATTAATCTGTAGATAATCAAACTAAAGCTTTATTAATAAATCATATTATTCAATATCGAAGCAACAGTTATCTTTTCTGATTGTCTTCAATCCATAAAGAGTCGATTATTTATTATTTTTGCACTTCAAAAAAAAATCTAACTCATTATGGATAGCTTTTATGATTTCTAACTAATTTCGTCTGACCATCACAGTTAATCTGAGAACTATTTGCCTGCTAAGTTTATATCTCTCTGAAATAATCAGTTCTACCATTTTTATCAATGCAAGCTCTTTATATATGTGATGTTTGCTTAATAATGCATAAATTATATAAAAATATTGTATTTGACTAAAACTTTACTATGCAAAAAAAGGAAAAAAATAACAAAATACTTTAAAACTTATTAAATAACGTCAATATTCATTCTTCCATGATCATAATAACAATGATCAATATTTTTTTAACAAATTTTTTTAACTTCTCTTCCATAAATATAATAAAACTAATTAGGAAAATCAGGATAAACAGCTAATTCATATATCTACTAAATTATGTATACCTAGTAAAGATATTTACTTAAACAAATATGATCAAAATAATTTGTTTCTTTCAAAGACATTAATTAATATGCATTAAAACAAACATTCTAACTTAATCATATGAGCATTTAGACTTTAGTTATCTTTTTTACAAATACTATTTGTGTCTTCTTGATGAACTTACAAGTCGTTGATCAGTTTTTCTAGATGGTCCTCTTTGGTGACTTTCTTACTATTTACTTGACATGCTGATAAAGAGTTTTTTGATGACTTTCTAAAAGTATTTAGGTGGTTAGGTATGTTGTCTTCACCTATATATATATTTCACTTTACAGTGGACTTAAATTAGGCATATATATACTAAAAAGAACAAGCAACATTTTTATAGGCATACGAGGCAGCTAGCGAAAGTAGATAAACTTGGGAGACTTTTAGCCCAACATAATTAAAGCTTTCAAATTAATCATTTGGTTTTCCATATTTTAGAAGTTGAATGCTGCTTCTTATTATACCGTTTCATATGCGTCTGGAATTGCTGGGCATCCCATGTTCAAACTAAGGCCCACTATTTTCTAATTTGTATTTCTGGTGAATACTCTCTGGAAACAGGTCAGTGAGTGAGTGAAAGAATGATATCAAGCTTGCTTGAACCAAGTGGTTGCTTTGTTTGACTTCCTGTTTTATTAAATTAACAAATCAGGATTTTTTTTTTTTCAATTTAACTTTAAGAAAAATCACACAAATCTACTTTTCTTTTTACTTTTTCAATACTTATTTTATTAAAATTAAAATTAATCCATCTGATAGTTTTGATTGCCTATCTCCCTCAGAGCTACAAAACATATATAAATACGTAAATATACAAATACTTAAATCATATAAACATACAACATTATATCACTTGTAAATGAAGTTTTCCTTTACATGACCCACGTATTTGGGGACACCAAAATCTATAACAGTATAAATCTGAGTCTAACCATAAAAATAAGCCAAATTTGTACTGGAATAAAGTTAAAATGTATTAACAATATTTATTTATTAAACAAATACCAACACAACTGGATGACAAAACTGTAATAAATAAAGTAACAACAGTTTATTTAAAATTTATAATGGAATATATTAAATGCTAGTTTATACCAAGATTAACTTACAAAGTAATCCTTTTACAACAGTGCGAAAAGATAAAATAAAATTATTTTAAAATGACAATTATATATGAAGTTTGTATTAACAATTTACAGATTAACTCCTTATATTTAAATAATACCAATAACTCATTTTATTAAATCCTAACAAGATAAAATACCAATAATATTTTATTAAATATAAAGATCAAGATGTAAATATAGAATGATAATTTATTTATAGTCAAATAACTGATTGATGTCTATGAAAACATTAGCTTCACCTTTGATAATTGCTGAATTCTAATAAAATATAAAATCTATATTATTCTGAATAGTTGAATTCAAATGTTTATAATTGCATAGACTTTGAATTTTTATTGTTATATCATGTATTTAATAAATTGAATAAAACTATCAACTCAAGTTTAATAAATGCAATAATAATTTTCAATAATATATATATATAATAAGTAAGATAATAAGATGTTAATTAATATATTCAATAGTTTGGAATAGTTTATCCTATAATGTTTCTATTGTTTCAACTATAATATGATGCAAATCAGTACACATACTCACCACAAAGACAATACTTATATTATCTTCAACAAACACTAAATATTCAATTCAAAAAATTAATTAATCTGTTTTAGTTAGCTTATTGATCATATTACAAATAAAATAATTAATTTATTCAAATTGTTCTTTACATACATACGTATTATTTGTCCCAAACAATAATCTGCCATTTATTTTACTTATATTTCAATTTTACATTTAAGATCATATATTAAACAAATGAAAAGCAATTATTAAAATAAAAGTTTATTATAGTTATTTAAATTCTTATTTTAGAGTTATTACAATTTTCTTTCTGGTTATTTCTAATCATGTATCACATCTATACACACACATATTTAGATGACCCTAAAATAATAATAATACAAGTAAATGTTAAATAAATAAAAGATATGACCTGTGATCAAATACTAAATAGAGTCTATACAAATAAAGTTCAATAATCCTAAAATATCTTTGTTAATAAGTTAATATGAAGAAAAATCCATGAAATGATATTTCCAAAAGTATAGTAATTCTCAAAAGCTTATTTCCTTTTATAAGTATGTGAAGTTTATTAAGATAGTTAATCCTTGGTAGATTATAGCAATGTGAACTTATTTCCTTTTACAAATACACGAAGTTTATTAAGATAGGTAATCCTTGATAGATTATAACAAAGTTTACATTTTCATTTTATCCTTCTTAAAATGGATCAGATCATTATTTTATCAAATCTGAATTATTATCCATTTGGTCATATTTATCTTTTGCTATACAATAGACACATTTATATTAATCCATACAGCAAAACTTTGTAGTATTTTTATAATTTTTAGAACACATTAAAATAATTCCATTTTTTCAACTTTTACAATAGCTATTCTCACAAAAGACAAATTGTCTTTTGGAGTAAACATTACTTCTTGGTTAGTCTTTCATTATAAGATTTAAATCAAGCATTTTGTTTTTAAAATATATTTTACTTTACATTTTATTTACTGCAAATGTAGTTCATCAACTAAAATGACAAAGAGCATTTAACTTAAATCACGGTCATTTTTATATAATTTGTTCATAGGCGTAACATTTATATCATTGACCTAGATACAGTATCTAATAATCAGCTCAACAATAACTCTTGCCTAAAAAGAGGTATTATTTCAATTGACCAGAACTTTTACAACATGATAGCATTCCTAAGCAAAATGTTTTCTTTCAATTTAAAAAAAAAAAAATTTAAATAAATATAATAATGCAATGATTTGGATAATCTCTTTTCATAAGATTGCAAATCAGAAAGTAAAATAAATAAATATATATATAAAAATATATATATTTGTTTGTCTAGCATAAAATATTACTACATTTTCAGATACCTTTATATTACATTAAAACATGTGACTTTAAATTTATACAATAATCTAAACATACATGCATATATATAATCATATACATATATGAAAATATATATTTTTAAATTTATGAATATTTTTATAGAAAGATATTAAATTCATGCAATAAATTACCTGTTATTAATTAAATAAATAAAAAATAAATCACGAATGTTATTACTGTATTTTGATGTATCTACAATCCCAAAATTCATTTTGTTGTCTTAAACAGTTAATAACATATAAACTATAATAATTTTTTTTTTTAAATATGACCATATTTATTTTAAACCTAATCAAGGATGGTACATAAATATATATTTAATTTAGTGCATAACAGAAAAGTTAATTTATAAATTAATTTTATGGTATATATATATGTAATAAGATATATGTAAAAAAAATGAGTCATTTACAAGTAGATATAATGTATGTTTATATGATTAAGAATTTATGTGTTTATATATTTATATGTTTTGTAGCTCTGAGGAAGATTGCTGGGCAATCAAAACTGTCAGAAAACTGAATAATAAGAAGGAGCTCTGAAAATTGCTGAGCAATCGAAACTGTCAGATGGATTAATTTCAAATTTAATAAAATAAGCATTGAAAAAGTAAAAAAGAAATGTGGATATTTGTGATTTTTCATAATTTTATCAATGTATAAAAGAAACATGGGTTTATAATTTTAAGTTTTTTAATTTAGGAGTTCAATCCTTTTCTTCAGACAACCATGTATTATATTCATTAAGTGTTTTTCATTTCAGAACGATTCAATTAATTAAATTCTGAACAGAACCTTGAACCTAATCTTTTTTCAATGTAAATTATTACAATTTTTATCCTTTTACAATGATGAAATTATCAAATATAGAAATAAAACAAACAAACTCCTTAGTCAAAATAAGTCATAGATCACATGACTCTATTCTCTTGAGCTTGTAAGTTATAATCAATGAGGATTGCCAATTCCTCAACAAGGTTTGTGATAAATGCTTAGCCAGAGAAAGCATTTAAAATATCTCTGTCAGAACCCCCCTCCCAAACCCCTGACTATGGTTTCGTGCTTTGGCACTCCTCAGAGAGGTGCCAGGGTAGGTTCAGACACTAGATCTAAAAATACCAACCCAAAGCCAGCATTTATCTAGAAGTTATCTATTGAGTTGAAAATCTGAAATTTTCAGACACCTACATGTCTTCAAACCCAGCTATCCAACTCAAATAGCTATATGGGCTGATAGATCTTCAGCCTTACCATATATTAGTAGTCTTAGCAATATAACATCGCATAAGACTTAAGGCTGGCATCTCTCTGAGGAGTGCCAAAGCACGAAGCCATGGTCAGGGTTTGGGGGGGGGGGGGGGTTTCTGACAGATATTTTAAATACTTTCTCTGGCTAAGCATTTATCACAAAGCTTGTTGAGGAATTGGCAATCCTCATTGTTTAAACAAACTCCTCCTTTTTTTTTTTGATATATTAAATTATTATGAAATTATCAATAAATATTTTGATTATAAAATATAAAAATGTTTATTTCCAGAGACTTTCTACTTCTTTAAAATAATAATAAAAAAAACAAAATTGCTTTAGGCAAACACATACAATAAATGTAATTTTTTGCTCTTTTCAATTATTGAACAAAAAAATTTTATTCATGAGATTTTTTTATTTAATCATGTTTGATCATGATGAAAGAATACCAATAGTTAAGGGTTATTTATAATTCCTTTTACGTATACAATTTTACAAAATTTTATTCTAATATCTTTTTTTTATTATAAAACATGGTTTGTGCAATACGGTGGTACAATAAATATATATAGTGTCGCAGAAGAGGTGATAAATGACAGGAAAATCTTTGATTCCTTTTTGAGGACTTAAAGTGAGCAACGTAAATTGCTAATGCCTACTCTGTTGCAGCTGTTATCATTATTTGATCATTCCTGTAGGAAACAAATATAAATGGATGGCTCAGCAAAACATATCAGTGGATGTCGTGAGTTTGTTGGCTTTTTACCTGAGTTTATGATTAAAAAACACCATGGTTTTCTTCTCAGTTGCCTGATACATTTTTTAACTCAAACCTTAGTTGAGTTTTCTTGAAGAAAGGATGAATGTATAAATGCTTGATTTCTTTTTTTTTTTTAATTATATAATTATAATCATTACAGAAAAAAAACTAAAATATAACCCTTATTCCCAGATAGCTATAAAGTCGCCAGCCAAGGCAGAAGTTGGTGGCTGAAGGTGGAGGCAGATAAGAAATCTCTGTGAACACTCAATGTCATTCAATGCTGAGCCTTTACTTGGTACCTACAACTACAAATCATTTGCTAGTAGTAAAAGATGCCATGAATTGGAAAAAGACCTGTCTAATGTTAAATAAGAGGATTGTTAGAAGATGAAACAACTGATTTAAAACAAGGACATGTATTTAATTTTAAAGATGCAAATATTCAAACACAAGAGGAGTGAGATTCATTATAAATAAAAAGCAGAACAACTTTTGTGGAGATTTATAGTTATCAGATAAAATATCAAGATGAGTTATTCAACTTAATGGAAAATATAAAATGCATATAATTCACATTTGTGCCCTTGCAAGTTCTCATTGTGATAAGAAAGTAGGTTTTTTTATGGATGTATGAAAGACTTTTGATCAGCCCAAACAAAATTTTAAAATTATCTTGAGAGTCTTCAATGTTTGAAGTGGGAAACGAAAGATGAAAATGCTGTGGGTAAATTTGATCATGATAATAGAAATGAAAGAGGATATAGACTTCTGGAGTTTGCAGAGCAAGAAAAACTATGTATTATATATTCCTTCTTAGAAAAAAATGTTAAATGGAAGTGGAATTATATTCTGACTAACAGAAAATAAGTATTTCATAAATGTAATGTTCTTAATAGATTCAATACAAAAAGTAATTGATTAGTGAAATTTAAGATATGTGTTAATGTAAAACTAGAGAGACTAAAACTATTAAGAGAATCACCATTAACAATTGATATTCCTAACTTTCAGGAACACTCCATTGAATTTAAATTAGAACTAGCAAAATGTTTTAAAATACTAACAGATTTTGAAGATAGTTCAGACTTGACTAAAATCAATAAGAAGATAACTGATACATTATTAAGAACTGTAATAAGAATAGTTGGTACAAAAAAAAGAAGTAATAAACCAATAAAATTTTTACTTACTAAGATGAAGACAATTTATGAATAAAAAAAAAGAATATGAAAACATATAAAAGTGATCTATTAAGAAGAAGTGAATAATTAGTTTAGTAAAATGGTACAAAAAAGAGTTAATAACAATATAAGAAAATATAATTGTGAATTGGAAGGAAAGCCATAAAAAAGAATAAAAGTCTCAAACACATAAAACATCTTATTACTAAAAGAAAAATTGTTATCAGAAATAAAATAAAAAATTGAACTATTACTAAGAATAGAGAGAACTTCATGAAAAATGTTGAAAAGTTCTATAAAGAATTATATAGTATATGAAGACCAAGAAACAAAGTATTCCCTACAATTATCATATCTTCTAAATTGACAAGTATTTTAAATAAGAGATGAGATGTGCAATTAAAACGATGAAGAATGAAAAATCTCCAGGAAATGATAGAATTTTAAAAGAAGCAGATGAAATAGAAAAATTACTGACAAAGCTATACCAAATATCAAAATGACAAACATGTACCAAATGATGGGAAGAATTCAGCAGATTAATAATTAAAAAAAGTAATAAAGAAGATATTAAAAATTACAAACCTGTCAGTCTTTTATTAGTCTTATACAAAATCTTTACCAAGATAACTGCAACTTGCCTAAAGCAAACTGGATTTAACATAGTTTTAGCATAATAGAAGATATCTAAATAATGAAAGAAATTATAGAAAGATCTAGAAATATAAGTTGCTATTATGTTTTGGGATTTGTAGATTATAAATAGACATTTGATTCAATAAGCAATAATTAAATTATTAAGATATAAACCGGAATTGTCATATTCTGAAGATTTATCAAAACGTAACAGTAATGATTAGATTACATGGAAATGATTTCAAAACTTATTACAGCAGTTTAACAAGAAGTATTTTGTGGATTAAAATGGAAAGCTAAAGGAGTAAAAGCAAGTGAAGATTATTTAAATCATCTAGATTTTGAAAATGATGTGACTGATTTTACAAATAATGCTTTACAGCTTCAGGAAATGTTACAAGATTTATCAGATAAAAGTAAAAAAGTAGGAGTAAGAATAAATACTAAAAAGACTAAACTAATGAGCAATGGATTTTCTCAGAAAAAAAAAAAATAAAAGATTGATAATCGTGAATTAGAAGAAATTAGCAACTATAAATATCTTGATCAGATTATTAATACAGAGAGAAACAAAATGGATTAAATGAATCATAGAATTAAACTTGGGTGAAGTGCTGTTGGTAAAAATGATTTAGTAACAAAAAGAAATATATCTATTGCTTTTTTGAAAAGGTTCATAATAAATGTTTTACTCGTTACCACTTAGACCAATATGGAGAATTGAGACCACTTAACAAAATTTGTAGAGATCTATGACAAGAGAAACAAGAAGAAATTGAAAATTAAATACATGGGTGAGAGAAGCAGCAGATATCACTGTCATCATTGAAAAAATTTAAAAACCTAAAATGGATATAATGTTAGAAGTGGTGACAAGAGATAGACAATTGAAGTGTTAAATTAGATCTGAAAAGATTGTAAAAGATCTAAAAAGAGATTAGATGTGAGATGGATGGATGAAATAAAAAAATTTGCTAATAAGTTACGGAGAAGAAAAGCTATGGATTGGAGAAGCTGGATAAAAATTGGAGAGATGTTCATCCTACAGTGGATTTTAAAGAATGAAAATTTATTTATTTATTTATTTATATGTTGGTATACTGCAAATTATAGAGGCAATTCCAGTGCTTTGTTTTAATATATATAATGTAATAACTTCATATGCCAAGCTATTTGTTAAGTTGAAACAAATTTAGCACTGCATTTTAATTAAATTGATATATACATATCAATGCAATAAATCTTAAGAATAATATGTTACAGATATCAATTTTCTTTAACCATGAAAAAAATTTGGACATGAGTTTTATCCACAAAGAATAAAAATTGTATAGAAGAGTATAATAACAGAAAATAAGATAAAAAGATATTATTTTAAATGCAAAAAAAAATTAATTAATGAATAAATAATATGCAAGATTATGGGTATATGGTATTGAAAGCACAATCGTTTTTAAATGAAAGTTTCTTGACTCACATTGTAGACACATATATAAATATGATTATTTTGTTACATATATACATATACTTATTTGCCTATCATTTTTGAAACAAAAAAAAATTTATAGCTGAAAACTATTTTGACTAATAGAAAATAAAATTGAAAAACGTGAGTTAGAAGTTAACAATTTACAATTGCTTTGGTCAAATTACTAATACAAATAGAAAAAAAAAAAGATAGAATTAATCAGAATTAAACATGGATGGAGAGATTTTGTAGAAATTATCTGATATTAAAAGAAAACATGATTATATATATAAATAGTAATAAATACCAATTCTTGTATACAAATGTGATACTTGGATATGACCACTCAACAAAGTATAAATAAATGCATGTTGGGTGAAACAAGAAAGAATCAAAAATAAAATGCACGGATAAGAGAATGATTATAACTGACATCATTCAAAGATTTAAAAAACCCTGCAAGGGAACTGGTTGATTATATTGTGATAGAAGAGATACACTAAATGGACTATTGAAGTCCCAAAAGATTATTTGATAGATGGATAAAATAAAAAAGTTTTCTAGAATAATGTGGAGAAGTTATGGATTGGAGAAATTTGACTACACTTGGAGAGAACTTCGTACTGAAGTGGACTGATAACTGGTGGAAATGTAGATAATGATGATTGGGTGCACTGAAATTCTCTTAAAAAGAATATTAGTCTGATGTATTTATCAACTGCGTATTTTGAATTTATGATATAATTTCTACCCAAATACATAATTCTAAAAAAAATAATACAATAAATAATTGAAACTTCATTGTGACCGCATCATCCTTTCCTTGGAGTTTACACTTTCTTATATAGTAAAAATGAGTATAGCATTTTAAATCTTAATTGTTTTTTTTAATTACCAAAGTCTAACCAATGAATAATTTCTCTTTTAATAATTTTTCACAGACAGTCTTTAATTTGTTCAATTTAAATCCTTGATTCATGTTATTGGATCTTTTAAAATTTTCGTAGCGTCTTAATAAATATTGGTCAATATTGACAGATTGTTTCACTGACACTGATTCATGTTCTGATAATTTATTGGTGAATATATTGCAGATTCCTTATATTCTTCCCTAATACTGCAAAAATATGTTCTGACATCATTCTGTGATTGACCTGTCCAATGATTAAGAAGGAGTGGAACCAGCATGGGATTTGATAGGCATCATATATTTCCATTAGCATATTATCATTGGAGTATAGAAATATTTTACCAAATTTAATTTTCAAAGTGTAAACAATACAATGTTAATGCTATGAAAACTGCTATTCCTTTTACTGATTATGTCTTTTATGTAAAGGATGATTATGTCACTTCCTGAATGATCAGGAATTTTTCTTTTTACATGAGGTAACACTATTATCTGTATTGTGGATATAATCATTGTCAAGGAGGATCTTTTTATTAAGTATAAGCCATTGATAGGCATAGCAGTTATCAAAAAGCCATGCTAGTTCCATCTAAACTGGATTTAGCAACAAAAAATAATTGAGTTAAATAAATAAATAAATGATCAAATGGTTTGTTTCTCAGGAGATCATAAAATGTTTAATCAACGGAAATGACAGATTGATCCATAATCCATGGATCTTCAGCTCTGGAATCTGATCTCCTATCACTATATTAAATCATATGAACAGTAATGTAGTTAAATGGCAGTATAAAGAAAACTAAATATCAGATGCTTGTTTTCTAAACGTTGTATATGATAATGCATCAACTTTATTCATTTAATTAATACATCTAAAAATGGAAGATAGCTGTTGCTTCTATTTTCATAGTCAACTGGTATTGCTGTTGAAAGGATTCTACAATTTTAAAAATTCATTAATAATAACTTTTCCATGATATGAAATAATGAATCTATCACCAATATGCCAAAACTTCAAAGGCTTGATTTATTAGCACAGTGATAAGGAAAGATGTCAAAGATCACCCAAAGCATCAACTTTGGATAATTTTATATCTTTGATAACTTTGAAAAAATGATTCGGTGAAGAACAGCTATAAATATAAAAGATAAAAGCCAAGCTTACACTTGTACTAGGATTCCTTGTTTACATGTTTTGTAAAATCCATATATTTGGAGTAGTGTTATTTTTTCATTTGGTGTAAGATGGGTCTTAGTTTTCTTATTTAGATCAGTAACTTTTGACCTTCTTTTGTAGACAGGTGAATGAGTGCTGCAAATGTTTTTCTCTAATAAGCTCAGCATTATTATTGCAATAATTAACCATATTCAAAATCCCTATAGTAATGACATTCTTTGTTGGGAGGATACATAACATATCAAATATGGCCAATTTCTGGCACATGCACCAAACTTGATATTACTTGCCCAATGCAGGGTACTAAATCCTTCCAATTAACTTCAGCATTTTAGATTCATAGCTTCTCACTTACTAGATTTCTTGCAAACATCAATTGTGAAAATATTAATCACCTTCCCCAATAAAAGTCATTTCTACGAGTCATTCTTATATCAAATAACCGTAATTCTCGAATAAAAAATAAATATTCAAATGGTTTTATTATTCGAAAGTTCATAAGAAGTTCAAGTGCCAGAAGTGCCAACACTAGAATCGAACCTACGACCTTGTGCTAAACGCACAGAGCATTGTTCTATAACTTCCAATTATTGTAAAATGAAAAGTCTTTACTCAATATGATCTTCTCCTCCTATATCACTCTGCCCCTATTCTTGGTTAAAGCATCTATCATTAATAATTATGGGGGGGGGGGGATATAAAAAGAAGAGTTGTCATTACAATAGGAATCATTACAATGAATTTCAATTTTGATTATTAGTATGTACTGCAGGTATATATTATATGCTTTATTAAAAAAAAAATTAACTAAAATTTTACGTATCATCCCCTTTTTAAAACTAGATATTTAAACATGCTTGGAGTGCTTTTAATATTAAAAGAAAATATGCTTATGTGTATGAAAAAAGAAGGTTTTTAATAAAATGTGTTTTACCAGTTCATACTTATGGATCTGAGACTTGGACACTTAATAGAAAAGCAATACTGAGACTTCTGACCATTCAAAGAAGTATGGAGAGATGCATATTAGGAGTAACAACAAAAGATTAAAAAGGCAATACATGGGTAAGAGAACAAATAAGTGTTACTATCATCATTGAAAAAATTAAGAGACTGAAGTGGAGTTGGGCTGGACATATTGCTAGAAGAAATGATAAAAGATGGATAATTGAAAGATTAAACTGGATTACAAGAGATTATAAAAGACCCAGAAAGAGACTACATGTGAGATGGATGGATGAAATAAGAGTGTATGAGAGGCTAGAGATTGGAGAAGATAGATTGAACTTGGTGAGATCTTCAATCCTGTAGCGGACTGATAATGGTTGGTGATGATGATTATTAATTAATAAAAAATAAAAGAGAAATTAATGTGTTTTTTTTTCTGTGATGAAATGTCTTTAATTATCTAAAAAGTAAATTCTATAGTAACAAGTACCCATAATTCTACTCAAGTGATGTGATGTGATGTACTATAGCTTCTCCTTAAACGAAGTCAAGAATCTCTCAACAATTATGCCCAGAAAAACCTGTTAGCCACTTTATTTTACATTTACTAGACAATAGCAGCATCTATCTTGACTTGTAAAAACAAAGAAAAATTAATGAACACCAAAGCATGGTCATACCAGACATAGTATTTTAAAGTCTGTTGAACTTCTTCGGGTATAGTGTACAAATTTTCATCATACCCACCTAGTGCCAACTTTTAATCTGCTATTCCAGTGAATAGCTTAAAATTTTCAAATGGCTTAATTCTAAACCCAAAACTAGCTAAAAAAACCAATTATGGTTATTATTTATATTTACTCACTTTTAGCTGGAAGATTAAAGATGATGGCTAATCTAGTGCCAATGAAACTAAACGAAGTTTGAAAATATATGCAGCTTTTACAAAAGAGACACAGTGGTCTAGTTTCATTTGTTATTTTATACTATTTCCTAAATTCAAACATATATGCAAAGTATAATAGACAAATTATTTCCATGTATTTGCACAAAAAATAGGATAAATGTGTAGACAATGTTTTTTTTAGATATATAATTATGAGAGGAAGGAAAATAAAATAAATAAAGTTGGTTAGAGAAAAAGAATTAGATTTGTAGGCAAGGAATATGAATATAAAAAATAATTTGGACGTATATGAAAATAAAAATTATATAAAATATGGAAGCATGTATCATAATGCTAACACTAAAGAAAGTGTATTATTTGGTGCAAGAATAGAGACAAAAATAGAATAAGGATTTGGATTGTAAATGTTAGTTTATGTGGAGATGTAAGACAGAATGCTGAACATCTTATGTGATTTTGAAAAAAAAGTTAGAAAAATTATATGGAGGGAAAGGATTTTAAAGGTAAAGAGAGTAAAAAAAATTAAGATTGTATGATTTCTTATTTCAGTCTTTGCAATAAAATTGGAGCATGAGGATGGGATAATAGAACTAGCAAACACCTTTTATTAAAATGAGATAAGAAGAAATGAACCAGGGCTTCAGAAATAATTAATAATAATAAGATGAGCTTATTGGACCATAAAGCCATTTCATAATACATCATATCACATTATATTACAAGATTTAACTGATATTGCTTTACAATAATAAATGTTGCTATATATGGAAAGGATATGATCATGCTAGCATAGATGCATGGATTATGCAAATCACAATTACATCATCCTTGATAAAATATATATGACAAACTTTACTTGTGTGGTTGTGTTGCTTATTAATTGATCATACTGTCCATTGCTTGAGAGATCAGGGGCAGTAGTCAATGATACGAAAAAGATTAAAAAATTTCCATTTAAATACCGAAATGATTTTTTCTCTCTCTCATTCTTTGTTCTCACCTTCCTTGGTAAAACCTTTACATTTTAATTCCATCACTCTTCAGCTTATCATTCTGAGTTTATCAAAGATTAAACATGGAAAACTTTTATTTTCCTTAGCAAAAAAAAAACGTACATAGTGTTTATAAATATATAAAATTCCTAATGGAAATTTAAGTTACTCAGGATGTCATATGCAGTTCCAATACAGAGAATGATAGTTTGAGTT
Source organism: Epiperipatus broadwayi (assembly GCA_028023455.1). Classification (NCBI taxonomy): domain Eukaryota; kingdom Metazoa; phylum Onychophora; class Udeonychophora; order Euonychophora; family Peripatidae; genus Epiperipatus; species Epiperipatus broadwayi. The sequence continues at coordinate 1,342,615 of JAQFVV010012645.1, read as the reverse complement.
TCAATCAGAAACCTGTGTCCATTAACTATTGCTGAGCTTAATAGTTCTACCAGTAAGTGGTTAACTTGGTCTATATGTGCCCTATTATAACAAGCAGTATAATGAAATATCTTATAACCTGTTATACAAAACAACAACAAAATTTGCAGATTGCTAAGGTGCATAAATCTCAATAATTTTATAATATTTCAAACAATTGTGTTTCTATTCACAACACAATTAAAAACTTGAATCTCAGATGACAATTTAAAACAAAAATCTATTGAGATATGAAAGTAATTAGTTATCAATATCTTTATTCTAATTTCTCAAAAGCCTTAGTAAAAAATGAAGATGATTGATTGAAGCGATTGAAATACTTCCGATGAATGATATGCATTATGAAGAATTCCATTGGTTTTTATACTAAAAATGCAACTGTGCTCCAATGAATCGACAATTAAATTAATTTTCCACTGGAGATTTAATGAAATCTTTAATTCTATTTTATTGTAAATCGTAATCATTGCTCAGAAATAAAATTATGATATAATCTAATTTTAAATCGAATCATCAAAACAATTGTATCAGATTATAGCTTTTAATTAATGAAAATTTAAAAAAAAGAGAGATCTAAACTTACCTGAAAAATGGAGCACTTTAAAAAAGTATGCGACTGTTGCTTGTGCTGCCTTTCCCATGGTTGCCATAGATACCTGGCTTGACAAGCCTACCCTATTCAGTAAATCTAAAACCGCCATACTAATTTCTGACCCAGTGGTGGCCAATAATGCCGCAAGAGTTTTAATATGCCTTACTAGGCAATGGGACACCCATGAGAGAGTTAAAGAGAACTGTTCCCACTTCACTAACTGTAAGATATTCAAAATTAAATGTTGAGCAGGCAGCGTAACTTTAAATGGGTCAAGATTCCCCATGATTTTTTGCATTGTTGTTTGCAATATTGTAGGACAGACCGGTTCCACTTGGTGAAGAAGAAAGATAAAGGATTCCAACTGAATCTATTACAAAAAAATATAAATATCAAAAAGGGAAAGCAATTTAATCCATTATGCTGCTTTTTCATATATTTAAAGAAATTACACAATATAATTTTATATACAAACAATAATTGTATACGTATAATAAAAATAATACAGAAAAACTTTTTCGGCAAATATTACATTTTGCCTGTATCAATGTAACGGGACTGTTTTAAAGTTTCAATTTACATTGCATGCATAAGATTTATGTTTTTTTTATATATAAAATTAACTAGAAGCAATTATAACAATAATACAATATATACAAAGAAAAAAAAACCTGTATAAATGAATACTATACAATTTTCCACTCATTTTTAATTAATTAATTATTAATTAGATTGATGTTTTATATATATTCATATAGTTATGTTTGTTGTAGTTAATATAATTCATTTCATATATTTTCCTTCTATTATGTTCTTTAATATAGCTTAAGACTGGCTTATATATATATAAGTTAAGTTGAGAAAAGGTTGGTATCATCCTTTTCTTATCAAAATCTCTGCCGTGTGTCAAAAGCCTGATCGTTCTTAAAGACAGCTGTTTAAAAATCTGATTGGCTGTCTGAGAAACAACTGTAGGGCATGTGAAAGAATAGCAAACTTACAATTATTACTGATTTAATAACAACATGTGATTTAGACAAACGTTATTTAAAGATTTTATATTTTTTATACAAACACTTTTATGTCCATATATTGAATAATAAAATATATAATGCAGTTTATTATTTATTTTATTAATTGCATTATTGCTTTTTTGCTCTTACATCTAATCGTTTCTCTGTATAAGCATGGTAAATCATATTGCAATTTTCACAATTAATTTTATATACAATTTCTTTTGTTATATTTCATATCATCTCTTATTTTATAATTACCTATTAATTTATCTAGATTTTTACTATTTGATCATCCTATATTCACGTTTTTATTTGTATAATTTTTATTTTTTATTAAAGTATTACAAATTTTAGAGAAGTTTCAGTTATTCAGCAGTCATACTAAGAGAAAAAATTAACAATTGGTGGTTAGAACCGACAACTTTCGAGACTTGTCTAAATATACATTTTTGAAAATAAACTTTCTTCTTAAATATAAATGAATCATATAGCTTCCATTTTAATGCTAACATCATCAAATCTTTGTACAAAATCATTATAGGAATATATTTAAGCACAAATAAAAAAAACGTAAAATTAAATTCAAACTTAAATTTAAAAATTTAGCAGAATATACGAGAAATAATAAGGGCAAAATTCTCAACAAGAAAATGAAGATAATTTTAAAAAGATGCTTTTGAATGGAAATAAACTTAGAATTGCAATAATTTATATGCATGCATTATAAGAAATCACCAACAATGCAGATTTAGAAAGATTATCACAACCTCTAGTGACAATGACATATGAAAAAGTAAACAAAAGCATTTAGAACTAAATGAATTTAATCACTGATTAAACCAATGAGAAAAAACGCCAAATAGAAAAATTGCAAAAAACCTAATTCATGGATAAAAAAGCTATCAAACATTTTTTCACCCAAGGAAGTTCAAATAGAAAAAATTTTCAAATCTTACTAATAACCGCAAATATTTAATAATACTTCACAGGAATCCGTAATCCTAAAAATCGATCAGAAGTATTGCAGTTTTGATATTATTCTGATCAATAATATTAAAATTTTTATATTAGAATTACATTTAGTTAGTTTACAAAATACTTCTAAAAAAATAATTGAATCTGGGTTTAAATTATTAATAATAATGACAGATACATAGTAAAAGACAAAAAGTCCTATGTAACCCATCATGGGACAAAGACACTTCCCCAATCTCTCCATAGAAATATCAGAAAAGTAAAACAAATTTTGTAGTTTTCTTCGACCTTTTTTTTCTAGCTAAATACCCATTTATCAATGAATAAATGGAAGAACAGCTAGGCTGACTAGAGGCCAAATATACGAAAAATAAATCCTAAATTAGAAATCCTGATCTACCATAATCATTTTAAAGTTCTATTCAGAATAAAATTTCAATTAATGGGAATATGAAATCTTTGCACTAGCCATTATATCATATAGTAAATTCACCTGATATGCCTATAACCTGGAGTTCAAATTTGCCAGACTTAGGGTTTTCCTCTCAGGTAGATGGTCAATAACCAATTCAGCTAACTGTCCACATTGGTCTATAAATGGTATTCTTAACTAGAGCGTAAATCAAAGATGGAGTACAATTCAAATCTTCCACCCAGAAATCAGCAAATCTGGTGCTTCTTTTCTGTGTCTTTAAGATATTGCTAGGGGATCCATTGCCAAGCACCGAGTTATTTTTTTAAAAAAGGGTTTCTTTTATATATATATTGAACCAGATCAATAAATGTTTGCATACTTACCACATAAGGAAACTATTGTATCTGGTCCATTTGTTTTTACATACATACTCAATATATATATATAACAATATTACTTTAACTGTATGTATAGAATTACTTATTTATAACAAACCCAATAATTAAACAGGATTCCACACATAAACTGAACATTCAATACTGGCATGGCCAAATCGTATCCTCCAGCAATTAATATTATAATTCATTACCAACAAGGCATAATTATATTTTCTAGCCATCCAAATTCCCCCGATGCTAATAAAAGAAATTTATTGGTATTAGTAATATTTATTTGTTAAACTCCTCATGGCTTTTATTTCTTCATATAGGCACTAGCGTCAGCAATGGTTTGCTGAGCACATCGTCTTGAGTTTATTATTCATCTTATGGAGTGACTGTCTTATTTTTAATCAGATTGAAACTAAATTATGTGTATTATTATTCACTCAATAAGATAATAAAAATTAAGAAGATTGCTGCTTTTAAATTTGTAAAAAATATATATTTAATTAATAAATATCAAAATGATAAAAGTCTAAACTAATCATTACTTCCAACTGTTTTTAAAATTATATTAATACCTATATATATGATATCCACTGGCTGATGAATATAATTTAATATTAGGTTAATAAATATAACATATATTTAACAAGCATGCAGAAAGTTAATCTGGATTATACATATATTCTACTAATTAGTAATATGCATATACTTTAAATTAATATAAAAATTCTTAAGATAAAAATTCCTATCCGATTTGAAATATAAAATAATGAGTTTAAATACTGTTCTTTTCTTCTTTGAATCAAAATATAATTACTGACATGTACCATGGCCATGGATTTGCACATTTCAATATCTGTTCCATGTGATCTGAGGTATGGTGTTTCATTAAGGCAGGTATGTAGCTCTACGGTGGGATATAGGCATGACGACGAACATCAAGGCAGCGTTTTGTCTGCAGGATTGGAAGATGACACTGGCAAAATGCATCGGGGATCTAACCATGCATTTGGGTGTTTGCTACAGTAAAGGTGTAAGTTTCCACTTGGTCGCACATCCTGTCAAATTGTTCCACTATTGGTCACTCTACTGCACTTCTTACAATTCATTACAATTCACAGCAACAATAAAAAAAAACTCCCCTCTAAAATTCATGTAGTCACTTTTTATAACCCCTTTTATCTCCAGCACATGTCCCATCTCATTTTTTCTTTTCCATGAATTTACTTCTCACACTTGATTATTTTTAATTAGTTCTTAAAATTATTTACAAAGTCTACCTATTAATTTTCCATTCTAAATTTAGTACGCATTTCCAGCTAGATACGAACAGTTCTTTATAACCGCATGAACTGTGCACTTTACAAGAAAAATACAAAATTAGGTTTTAAAAATAATTTATACATATTTCCTTATATATATATATATTTTTTTTCTTTTATTAAAGTTCCTTTCCTAAGAAATATTTGTATTGTGTATAGACATTCAATTGCCATCTTTAATTAGATCAAATCTCTATTTTTTTTTTTTCGAAGATATAATGTCTACATTCTTTCTATAATTAAAATAATTACATTGAATATCTATTTTAATTAGATAAGTACATTTTCTTATCTTAGTTTCTGTGTGGTCCCATATATTATTATTATTACTCACTAAAATACAACTATTATGAAATTATTCATTATCTAAGCAATCTCCCTCCTTTTTCACATTGGACTTTAATATACATTGTAATATAAATGATACAATATATATATTGTAACCGCCTCTAAAATGTTGGAAAAAAGATTAGTGGAGGTTTTAGAGAGTTTTTTTAAAGTTTTTAAAGATTATGGAAGCATGAGAATGATGAAGATATAACTGAAGTCAAGAGACTGTATTCAGCCACTGCTATTTCATAATGGTAGAATTTGGATTCACATGGAAGGAAGGCCCAACAATTCTGTCATTTATTAGACTATATTATTAATCACTAGCTGATATGCCTGATGTTTATTAAATTCTAGATGAAATGGATCTGGTTTATATGTATGACAACAACAGATTATACCTTCCTAAAGATGATAATAAGTCAGTATATGATTTTAGAAGGAACCAATTTACCAAAAGATTACCATGCTATGCAGTCTATCAATATGCAAAGAAGCACATATAAAGGTACTGTGTCATGTATATAAAGTTCTTACAGATATCAGATGGTTTTAAGGTAAATAATTTTTAACTAGAGGTATTCAACTAAAACTAGAATAATGAAAAAAAAAAAATAACCATTTCCAATTTTATTTATTAAAAATAAAACTCAGACTCATACTTTAGTGAAAATGACAATGGTAAAAATTTCCTATTTAAAAGTAAAACAATGTCTAAAAACAAATGTTTGATTCATAGATGATTTTATTTTCAACAACAAGTAAAACTCCAAAACCCATTCTAGATTAGGGAATAAAAAAACTTGCTGAGTATTTTAAAGGTAGTTATATTTATTTAAAAGAGAAAAGAACTTTCCAAAC